>SAYR01062285.1:52423-181005 GCA_004382745.1 Argopecten irradians irradians | reverse complement strand
TGATAATTTAGTTTTTTTTACAGTCATTAATTACAGGCAGTTAGTTAATAACTAATTAGATCACCAGATGTATAATGTACTTACAGGGCCCAGTTTCGAGCCTGAACCTCCGTCACCTGATCTTCAGCTCGTAAATGGTTGATGGAATGGTATTTCAATCTTTCACATTTCCAAGAAGTTTTGAACACGGTCTCTTCATGGAGCTTCACCTTAGTAAAAGGGAAAGATCAAGGTCAGATTGTGTTCAGGAATAAAACAGCCATGTAAACACACAGTTTCAAGTTCAATGATCAAACGAAAGTGTTTTGTTAATTTTAGCGTGCAAGTTGACCAATTTCTATATATCTATTAGTTTTACCTGGGTATTACATATTTTTTGTGTAATTATTATAAGTTAAAATCAATTTTATCTAGGATGGTGTAAATTTCTTTACATAGAAAATTTATTCAATGTTGTATGTTATTAATAAAGTCATAAATTTTTGTGTTACCCGCAATATTGACATCACACACGTCTATAGTGTTTTTACCAAGTAAAACTGAATGAAGGATAGGCTAGTTTTATGACTTATGGTCACTGCTGAAACATGAAAGGGAATATTAAGCAGTACAAGTGTACATACAATAAAAATTCCCACCCAAGATAAAACTAACTAACCTTATTGTGAACAAAAAGGTCAATCTTCTGTTTTGGATAAAATTTGTCTCGGGACATGTCCCAGGAACTCATTTAGGAATGGAGTTGGTTGTTCTATCATGACAGCAATCAGTACTGTTGGGAAATCTTACGCTGCTGTAAAATAAAAGTACTGAGTGTACTTAGGACATAAGATACTAAGGCTATAAAATCAAATATTAGAATGTATTTGTTTAACACATGTACATGGAAAAATATTTCCTAAAAACTGGGCAAAAAGAAAATCAGATGTACATTGCATTCTAAATTCATGAAAACATTTCAAGAAATACTTGAACTTAGTTAAAAAGATTGCCATTTACTGTGCCCTGGCAATGTATCGGTTCTCTGAATAAAGCGAAATAAAATTGACACAATTACCTTGACATCTCGGGAGACTGATGTAATCTTCCTGACATGAATTTTACACCCACAACTTTGTGTCCAACTGTCACCAGGTAATTAGCAATCCTATTAAACTCTGGCTGAAATGTTCAAAAACATTCGTAATGAATGTGAAAATCTGGCTCCACTTAATCGGATACTTTTTATACAATCTCTAAAAAAAGTCTGATTCGGACATTTTGTAATTGGCATACCAAAGGTCTGTTTCTATGGTGAGAATGGCTGTTTTATGCTTGTTAATTGATATACTGTTAAATTAAATTATTTCACACATTTTGTAGCCGATAAGAACTTGTGAAAAATGAATTGCAGCACAGATATTTTACTTCACTATGAACAGTTAGAACTTTTAAAACTGAAAAGCCACAAATGAAAATCATCGGTAAAAAAATATGTTTAGGCCTGAAAATGTGAAATTAAGTTGCCCATATTGGTTTACAGTAATGACGTTTGGTTCAGATTCCTGCATTATTAAAGGGGTCATATAATGTTATGATTGATGTACTTTGAGCTTTTTCCAGGATTTTTAAGCTACCTGCTGGTTAATCGCCAACATACTCCGCCTATTGCTAAACTTTAACTCATATCATGATATACCTTGATAGGCCGTTTCCGTGGATAACGATGGGGGTTGTCGCGGTCTTTGTATTGTATAGATAACTTCTGGGGCCGACAACTTCAGGTCTACATTTCCTGTAAGCAAAATACAAAAAACTGTTTATATTTCTAACAGACATAGAATTAAAATGGTTAAATAATATTTTTCCAAACTTCAAACTTAGTATGAATCAAAAAACTATAGTTGAGCATTTTTTCAAATTTATAGATGAACAACGAGTAAAATCAAAACTTATTTCAATTATGGCTAGTGGATGAAAAATAAATTTGGGTGGGTGGGCGTCGCCGTGGGGGTTGGCGTGTATGGTGGATATTATATATGTTGGAATAGATCATTTAGAGTAGGTCTTTTGGCATTATATCAGAAAAATCTCAATTAATCTATTGTCAACATTTATATGTAAAACTGCAATAAGAATTTGAGCACTGTATCAAGGTTGAGTTTTAATTTACATTTGCTGTTTGATCTAGACATTTAAAATAGAGTTTCTGTAAACATTAGAAACGAGATATACCAGGTAAGCCCTTCTCTAGGCCCGTTCCGTAAAATTTATTGAGGTCAGTTTGTTCTCGTACAAATTTGTCATTATTCACTGACAAATTGATGGTTAGCTTGCGGTGTATACTCATGATTATCTAAACACTATGATTAAAAGAAAATAATGATTAAAAGAAAATAAAACAGAAAACAGTTGGATAGACCATCAAAGAAAATAAAACAGTTCTCACCTAAAACACTCCATGCAAATTCTGGAAATATTTCTGATTTTTGTGTCCAATTTGATGCTCCATTTTTCCTGAAGGAAAACAAGAACATAGACAATAAATTTGTTATAACTCAAATCCTGTGCTCAAACAACAAAAAGGAAGCTTTTTAAATAAATTGTATAGCAAATTGCTGCACTAAGCGAAATTACATGCCAATTTAAGTAATTATTCTGCAGGATTTCATGTAACTGGTAACCCTTCTGGTAAATAATGTTCAGTATACCTATATACAGCTGATTGACGTTTTATATGGGAAATTGGTTGACATTTGTCGGACATGTAGATATCTTAGATAGCTAAGGCCTGCTGTACAAACAGCTGTGGGAGGGGCGGTAACAGTCGGCATTTTAAAATTCCGAGAATCTTGAACTTTTCCGAAAAATCAACGAGGAAGACTGATTGTACCACAGCTAGTCACCTTGTCCGACATTCACGCCTGATGGCACAATAACAAGTCAGATAACTAGAATCTAGATTTTAAATGCCTTGTAATGTATCAAATAAAATAACTATAAATTATGTTAATCTTTTCAAAATCATGAGTCAATAAATGTAGACCATTTATAATGTAGATCATTTGTACAAAGATAGACACAGGTTTCAGACTACATCTTCTGCAAGCTTATCACACATAATTTAAATTTGGGAAAAAAATTGTGTTCAATGACTGCCTAGCTAGTGCAGTATGGCATTTCAGCATTACATCAAGGTGTAATATCAGATAGATGTAGACTTCTGATAAGTATGTACTTACTGAGTGGGATGGCGCAGGGTTATATAAATTTATTGACTCGTGATTTTGAAAAGATTAACATAATTAGTTATCATTTATGCGTACCCCATCCTGAAGAAATGCAAGCAGCATCTTTTAAAGTTACATGTGTCATAATTCCCAATATCAATGAATCAAGAAGGCTTAAACATTTTATTCAACACTAAATATTACCAAGATTTTGAGACCATAAATAATTTTTAAAACTTGAATTTTTTATTTTTATTTTTACAAGTACAAAAAAGAGCTGAACTGATTTTAGAGAGTACTGTCAAAAGTCATTCTATTTACATCTACAGTGAAATGAGTATGTATGGTCAGACCATAAAGCTAAGTTGTGGTTTACAATTTCATTTTACATTCTCGTCGGTGTTATTAGCAATTGCCAAGTGATTTCTGTGCGTATGATTCCATTTAAACATACATACGTATAAACCATCGTACATGTTTTCCGGACCACTTGAATGATTTTCACAGTTTAATTCATCAAACTTGGTTTTTAATAGATAACTGAAGAAAACGCCATGTCTTCAGTTACGGCACATATAACTATAAAACATTTGATTCTACTTGTATCTATAACTCACACGGAGGGCTTTGTCCAGGAAGATTTCCGTGTAGTACAGCTGGTCGTTCGTCTGGTTACCAATGGCTTTTGTGACTGACAATTTCAAGAATATCTTTGGCATACCCCAATAAAGCCTGCAAAACACAAAGGAAAAAATTATTAATTTGAAGTGGTCATTCGACATTGATGACTGTTAAGTAATTAAAATGTATAAATTAATATCATTTTTTTTAAAACTTAAAAAGTATTCAAATCAGATTATATCTGATGACAATTGATTTACCTCTGTGACCTTGAAAAGCTCTTTATTAAGAGCCTGCTACAATGTACTGGCACAATATGTTTTGATGTATGAAAAGGTATACCCGAGCTCCATTATTACAAAAATGGAAGCACTTCCTTCAGCAAGCAATAAGTCTTAATATTATATTCTATACTTCGTTCTGAGTAGTCATTTTTAAGATTTTAGCATATTTGACAAAGGTAAACACAGATAAAGGTCAAGGTCATTCATTTGAACTATTTTTGAATGCCCTTCAATCTAATATGTTAATTTATAAAGGTCCATTATAAATTTATCATCAACTTGTGGTTACTATATATATAGCAGTTGAATGGTAGATTGTATGGAAAACAAGATAATGCAGGAAGATTGATTAACAGCTAAACCTACAGATTTATTAAAAAACTTACCTCCAGAATTGAGGTATCTACTTTCCTGCGGCTTCACTTCTGGATATTGTTTTCTACAAATAGAGAGACACAACAGTAAAGAAAATGTAGAGTTGTCAGATCTTGTCCTAAAGTACGAAATAAAACTGACAGGATGTGAAGTCATGGCATTCAAAAGAATACCAGATGGCTTGCACCCATACATTACTTGGAACGCCTCCAATGTAACTTACATACATGACCTCCGCCATGAAACAGGAGCGTTCATTTTGAAACTAAAGAACTATATACTTCCATAAGTAGGATCACCATGCCACTGACAGCAATACCCCTTGAAAACCTTACTGAAAAAAATTTACTGATGGTGTGTTTCCGTATCGAAGGAGAAAAGGCTACATTCAATTTTTCAAAAATATGGCAATGGTAGTTAGTACACATTTCAATATGTTGTTCCATTTTCTTATTAGTTCAACAATTCAATATCTTTTCCATTTTCTTATGTGCCACTTAATATATACTAACTTTTCAAGTAAAGAAAATGTTGTCTAGTACACCCGAGGAGATCTCGATCATTCTTTATGAGATAGAAATAACCTGTAGATAGAAAGACCAAATCCTCCCTATAGCCTTTATTATTTACATCCAGCAATTACTATTGTACAACAAAATTTGTATTTCACCATGCTGTAATTTAACAAAGAAATGTTCGAGGTTGATTGATCGCGAAAATTAACCCCTATGTGTTATATTTTGTGTATGTATGAATTTTTTGTTAAACTCTGAAAGTGTATCTAAATAACAATACTGTGAAAGTTTTATTCATGCAAATCATGATATATTTTGTGTATGTATGATTTTTGTTTGTAAAACTCTGAAAGTGTATCTAAATAACAATACTGTGAAAGTTTTTATTCATGCAAATCATGAAATTAAACACTCGTGAATACATACATGTTTACAGTAGTCAACATGTGTAAGGAATGTTATCGCAAATTTAATATTTAAACAAGGACATAGTCATTCAGATCCCCCGCCAATGGAGATATCAAATCTGAAGTAAGTTTGATTGTGGAGACTTATGTGTATGAAAAAAAAATAGGAAAAAGGAAGTTGAGCTAAAGAAAGATGGAGTATAATTCAAGTAGAGCGGGGCTGCAATTGTTGAATCAGGTATACAGCCTTGACATTTATATTAGACTTTAAACTGAACAAATAACAGTTGACAGAGGTATATAGAAAATGAACTAAGTTTATTAACTACAACAACACAATATCATAAACAATGAAAAACAATCCAATATAATAATTACAACATTACATTTGGCGAAAGGGGTACTCAGCTACCATTAACCTATCCAAAAAATATATATCCTTCTCCATGACATATCGATTCGCACTAAATTTAGGTAGATAATAATGAAAAATAAATTGGAGAAGGATATAGAATGATAATGTTTCTCACTTTTCCTCGAGAGAGTAAGCGGACTGCATAGAAGGCGTGTGTGTGCCTGTGTCACAGTGCTAGGCTTGACTAGATGAAAAAGGAGGATAGTGAAGAAACAACCAATTTCCCAAACTGGTGCAGCCTGATGAGCTACTGAATGAACCAGTTGAGAAAAAGTTTTGGAATTACAGCATATGTATTATATCATCCCGTTTTGAAACTATTTCTCCTTGTACCGGGGTAGCTTGCTGAATAGCAAAAGGTACTACTAGACCATAAAAAGAATGTGTCTATGAAGTTTCGTGGAAATATCTCTGCTGGTTTTAGAGTTATGCTCCGGAAATGAACCTGCTACAAAAATATATTTTCAGCAATATTTCTATGGTTACAGAAAAAAGCACAAAAAGTGAAAACCTGAAAATAGCAAAAGGCACTACTAGACCATAAGAACAATGTGTCTATGAAGTTTCATGGAAATATCTTTGCTGGTTTTAGAGTTGTGCTCCAGAAACGATTCTTACACAAAAATCTGCCATTTTCAGCAATGTTTCCATGGTTACAGAAAAAAGTACAAAAAGTGAAAACCTTGAAATAGCAAAAGGCACTACTAGACCATAAGACCAATGTGTCTATGAAGTTTCGTGGAAATATCTCTGCTGGTTTTAGAGTTATGCTCCGGAAACGAACGAACTGGTACAAAAATATGATATTTTCAGCAATGTTTCCATGGTTACGGAAAAAAAGCAAAAAATAAAAACCTAAAAATAGCAAAAGGCACTACTAGACCATAAGACCAATGTGTGTATGAAGTTTCGTGGAAATATCTCAACTGGTTTTAGAGTTATGCTCCGGAAACCATTCGTACGGACGGACGGACGGACGGACGGAACCCATTTGTATATCCTCCGCCAACTTCGTTGGGCAGGGGATAAAAAAACATTCTGTTTGTTACAATGGTGAATAGTACAGCACCGACATTCACTATAATACTAATTTATATCTGTGTTTAATCAACTATGTCAAAAGCAATACAAATCTTAAAGGACAATGCCAGAGACTATGGCGGCTACATAGTGAGCAAGCTTGTGGAATGATCAAGTTTCCACTCAAGTCAAGATATATAACTCCAGCGGTATTTCAGAAATCATATTCAGGACTTTTATACAGTTTACCAGTTACCAGTGCCAAAACCTCATGTTCAGATTTAAAACAAAGGTTTGATCTTTATCTTCAAATACAATGAATAGAATTGACATTCAAATGTTTAATCCTAAGCAGTAAACTCAGTCAACATGCAATCCTTCAAATCGACAAGGGTAAAATTTCTGTGTAAAACTTGTTGTAATTTTGTAAAATGTATTTCATATGAAAATTTTATGCTTTTTCGAAATAACATTGTATTAGCAGGTATGCAATAATAAGAGGAGCACATATTACATCATATCATTTGTGTAAGATGACTATGCTTTTAAAAATGAGTCTATCAATTATTTGTCAGCTTTACATATTTTTTTATCAGCGTCAAAATGAATATCTGAACATTTTGAAATCTTCATAATAGTCCAATAACAGTTTTCTTTCCAGACATTTTGGTATATGAACAAAATATTTAAGTTTTATATTATCCAAAGTAATTTTTCTTCATTTTAATTGTCAGTAACCACATAACTGGTATGTACACACAGGTATATTTGCTATTATAGAAGATCCTCATTTATATACATTTCTATTCATTCAGGTAATAAGACAAAAAGAATGTATATTATAGTTCTATATACTGCACTAAGACTTAGTACATGTGTAGTACACATACACATACAGACATGGTTCCCTAGAGATAGTTGTCATCAATATCAACAGGTAACCAACAAATGGAAAGAAGATCAGAGAAAATCAAGTGGATTAATAATTAAAGTAAGAAAGATATTACTACAGTGATCACACCCAAGGAAATGTACAGGAGTTCATTAAAGAGGTCAGAATTTACTAGTTTGTGAATGAAGATCAAAATCAAAAGTGATTCGCTGGAAATGAATTTCTTATGACAAGAAATTATGAAATTCTTAAGATAAGAAACTATTTACTTCTTTGTTCTTAAGTAAATTAAGATAAAAGTGATTTTCACTGGAGTGGATGAAGATCAGACTTAACATTTAATTAAGTGGTTTTAGGGTCAGAAGGATATTAATTGAGTGAATCAAATCAACTGTTGAGTGACTTTGATCTCATGACCAAATGTAAACACACTGGAGTGTTTATTGATCAAAAGTTACGATCTCTGGGATGGATAATGATCACCTTATCGAAAAAAAATTGAACCGAAATAAATTTATATCAGAAATAATTTACTGAAGTGAAATAAGAACTACAACATACAGTGCAACTTACAAGTGCAGTATAGAGCTTCAAGACTGATTGTGAGAAGATAACTTCAAAGATTTAAAATTGAAGTTGCAATTTTTTCCCGTACTGGTAAAAAACTGTCCAGCTCGACAGGACCAAAATCAGCTAGACCAAAACATTTCTTCATCATCCTAAAAAGTGAATCTATATTCAGAAGCATTTGTACTTTCTAACAACGATGGGTTTCTTCACAATAAAAACCATTCAAATCGACGGCCCCTATCCACACTTCATTGAGGTGGCAGTCGTCGATTTGACATTACGTGTTATGCAAATGATCTACTCAAAGTCAATCATCATCAATTTCTTGGTTCGAGTGCTTGTCTCTTTCCTGTTGGATTTTGCTGAAATAATTTTCCTACTTGTGTATTGGGAGATGGGTGGTTTAAGCAACTTCTTTGTCTACGTATTCCTACCAATTTACGCCGTAGTACTGGCAGGATTCTGGATCGTGTTTTATCTCCTATACTTCTGTTGTGTAAAATGTTTTGACGGCTGTTGTTACTGTAACATAGCAGCCCATTACGAACGATTCTTCATTCTGTACAAAACGCTTTCTTTAACCCACGCCGTAATGATATTCGTCTACATGCTGCGGTTTAAATCGGCTGTTTTTAACACTGTTGAAACGATACTGATCATAGTTGTCTCCCTTGACATATTCCTCATATTGGTTGTCATAGCGATCTTTATATACGAGCATTGTAAAAGTCATCGGGGAGGCACAGTATATCCAACCTAACAGATTACATATCACTTCCAGGACAAATTGATGTCTCAAGACTTCATATATCTAAGATGACTTCACATATGATCAGGAAAAAAATTGGCTCTACAAAATAAAGCTAAGTTTTTAGGACAAAACTTCTGTTACAAATTTCCAATTCAACTCTATACATCAAGTAGAAATATTGACAGCAAGGACAAATTTTTCGGAACAAATTCTATATGAAGGAGAAGTTTTCATCCTAAGGACAAATCTACACCTCAAGGTCAAACACATGGTCTTATGAAGCATGAGGCTATTATACATACTGTTAATTGTTTAATGAGGGACAAAACAGTGTCTGGACAAATTCACAAAACGAAATTGAAAGGTCAACTTTACACACATCATAATAGTATCAAATTAATATGGACTGTCTGTGATGCTTCTAAATAACATATATTTGTATGTGCCTTTTAGCATATCGCTATAGTGTGTCATTTTATATAAAAAACTGATTGTGTGTGTGAGGCCTTATCTTAAAACATATTGTTTTCTGTTGTAATTTCAATGAAAATGTACTGGCCAAATAAAATATATCAAATATGAATTTGGTTTGCTTTATTAATGTTCTATTAAAAGGTTAATCATTAAAATAAAGGACTCTAATGCACTTTTGATATGATAAAATAAATTAGTATGAGAAACAGTGCCGTTGGAAATGTG
The DNA here is from genome assembly GCA_004382745.1 of Argopecten irradians irradians. Classification (NCBI taxonomy): domain Eukaryota; kingdom Metazoa; phylum Mollusca; class Bivalvia; order Pectinida; family Pectinidae; genus Argopecten; species Argopecten irradians. The sequence goes on along the minus strand of SAYR01062285.1, from coordinate 171,247 downwards.
TTCTACATTGTCAGGTCAGTGGTTTTCCTATGGGTACTCCAGCTTTTCTTCACTAGCTAAATATGTCACATTGTTCCTTATTGTTGATATGAAGAACAAACAAACAATAACAAACAATAGTCCTGTCCATCAGTTTCCTTGATAATTAATACTGAATTGAACTATTTGGTGAATCCTGATAACCAATCCAATGCTACCTCTGAAACATGAGCAATATCCATGGCTCTGTTTAAGAAAAGATGCCAGTCAAATTAATAGCCAAATTGACCCTATTTTTGCCCTCAAGCACAATGAGATCAGTCTCCATATTTGCTCGAATTTAAACACCCATCAATGATCATTAATGATGTTATCATTTCCAGAAAAGAAATCATCTTAAGACAACTTCAGAACAAGAGGCCCATGGGCCTTAACGGTCATCTGACTATTAGCACAAGACAATATAGTCATTTAAAGAATTTAGCCTATTTGACCCCTGTGACCTTGAATGAATATCAAAGTCATTCATTTAAACTTGGTAGCCCTTCATCCCAGCATGTCACAGGCACAATAACAGGTCTCTAGGCCTCTTAGCTATTCTCAAGAAGTCATTTAAAGATTTTAACATATTTTACCCGTGACCTTGAATGAAGGTCAAGGTCATTTATTTGAACAAACTTGATAGCCCTTCATCTCCGCATGCTACAGGCCAAATATGAGTATCCTGGGCCTACTGGTTCTTGAGAAGAAGTCTTTTAAAGATTTTAGCCTATTTGACCCCAGTGACCTTGAATGAAAGTCAAGGTCATTCATTTGAATAAAACTTGGTAGCCTTTCATCCCAGCATGTCACAGGCCCAATATCAGGTCTCTATGCCTCTTAGTTATTCACAAGAAGTTTTTTTCAAGGATTTTAGCCTATTTGACCCCTGTGATCTTGAATGAAGGTCAAGGTCATACATTTGAACAAACTTGGTAGCCCTTCATTCTAGCATGCTACAACATTCCCAATATCAGTACTCTGGATCTTCTGGTTCTTGAGAAGAAGTTGTTTAAAAGATTTTAACCTTTTTGACCCCTCTGACCTTGAATGAAGGTCAAGGTGTTTAATTTGAACAAACTTGGTAGCCATTCATCCCAGCATGCCACAGGCCCAATATCAGGTATCTAGGCCTCCTAGTTATTCTCAAGAAGTCATTTAAAGATTTTATCCTAATTGACCCCTGTGACCTTGAATGAAGGTCAAGGTCATTCAATTGAACAAACTTCATCCCAGCATGTCACAGGTCCAATATCAGGTCTCTTAAGATTCTTAATTATTCACTCTGGGTCTTCTGGTTCTTGAGAAGAAGTTGTTTAAAAGATTTTAGCCTTTTTGATCCCTTTGACCATGAATGGAGGCCAAGGTCATTCATTTAAACAAACTTGGTAGCTATTCATCTGAGCATGTCACAGGCTCAATATCAGGTTTCTGGGCCTCTTAGTAATTCACAAGAAGCCATTTAATGATTTTCACCTATTTTACCCCTGTGATCTTGAATGAAGGTCAAGGTCATTCATTTGAAAAAGAAACTTGATAGCCATTCATCCCAGCATGTCACAGGAACCATTATCAGGTCTCTAGGACTCTTAATTAATCACATAAAGCCATTTAAAGGTTGTAGCGTATTTGACCTCTATGACCTTGAATGAAGGTCAAGGTCATTCATTTGAACAAACTTGGTAGCCCTTCATCCCAGCATGTCACAGGCCACAGGTCTCTAAGACTCTTAGTTATTCACAAGAAGTTGTTTAAAGAATTTAAGCCTATTTGACCCATGTGACCTTGAATGAAGGTCAAGGTCATTCATTTGAACGAACTTGTTAGCCCTTCATCCCAGCATGCTACAGGCCCAACATCAGTACCCTGGGCCTTCTGGTTCTTGAGAAGAAGTCGTTTAAAGATTGGTAGTTCTTTATCCCAGCAACCTACAGGCCAAATATGAGTACCCTGGGCCTTCCGGTTATTGAGAAGAAGTTGTTTGAATGATAAGTTTATGCACGGCACACAGCGCACAATGACGGAAGGAGCATGATGACTATAGGTCATCTTGACCCTTCGGGTCAGATGACCTAACAAGAGGCCCAGAGAGCCTGTATCGCTCACCTGGTTTGTAATGCCAAGTAATGTTCTGAATACAGGTTTTACCTCTATTTCCCCTATTGGGCCCCATCCGTCCTGCCCCTGGGGGATCAGAGCCAAAATTTACACAATTTCTGTTCCCCTTCCTCCAAGGATGTTGGTCACAATCCAAGCAGAACTCTAGGACAAGTAGCGATTTATATGATTTACCTCTATTTCCCCTATTTGGCTCCATCCATCGATCCTGCCCCTGGGGGGCCAGAGCCAAAATTTATACAAGTTCTGTTCCCCTTCCCCTAAGGATGTTTGTGGCTAAATTTGGTTACAATCCATGCAGAACTCTATGACAAGTTGCGATTTATAGGATTAACCTCTATTTCCCCTATTGGACACGCCCCTCCTGCCCTTGGGGGTCAGAGCCAAAATTAATACAAGTTCTGTTCCCCTTCCCCCAAGGATGTTTGTGGCTAAAATTGGTTTAATTCCATGCAGAACTCCAGGACAAGTAGCGATTTATAGGATTTACCTCTATTTCCCCTAATGGGCACGCCCCTCCTGCCCTTGGGGGTCAGAGCCAAAATTAATACAAGTTCTGTTCCCCTTCCCCCAAGGATGTTTGTGGCCAAATTTGGTTACAATTCATGCAGAACTGTAGGACAAGTAGCGATTTATAGGATTTACCTCTATTTCCCCTATTGGGCCCCGCCCCTCCAGCCCCCGGGGGTCAGAGCCAAAATTTATACAAGTTCTGTTCTCCTTCCCACAAGGATGTTTGTGGCCAAATTTGGTTACAATCCATGCCGAACTCTATGACTAGTAGCGATTTTAAGGAAATGTTGACGGACAGACAGACGCTGCGCCATGATATAAGCTCACTGGCCCTTTGGGCCAGGTGAGCTAAAAACCCGACACAGCAACCTCCCCGTATAAATTTATGTTTCAAATCACAGAATTCAACATTGACTTGTAAGTAAAGAACCCTTATTCTTTGTTTGGTGAAAATGTTTTCGTGGAAACACTTATGGATCATTAAATCCCACCAATGACAGTTCTCATGGGTGCACAGATTGACACATGAAACTTGATCCATTATCAACTGTGTCTGTCAGGTTATAACTTATCAAGTTCCATTTTTCACAGAAAACTTTATAGACGTGTTTGACTACTACTTTGTTAAAGCTTTGCCCTTGATGAGGTCAACACCATTTATTTGTGCAGATCTAAAAACCAACCCCAAAGGGATACGTTCTGCCAAATAAAACTAATCATATATCATAAGTTGTTGATAGATAACCATCCCATTGTTTAAATGACCAGGTGAGTCAGATGTTTTGTTTTTGCAAGGCATCCAGGTATAATAAAGCAATATTCTTAAAATCTAAAGCAATGCAACATGGACATAAAAGGCAGCACAGTAATAAATGTGTTCAAAGCTATTGACTTGGTACACATTGTAACTTTATTTAAATCATACATCTTTAAATCCTTAAAGATGCTCCACCGCCGACAGAGCATAAATGATATTAATCACTTGAACAATAATTGGTGTTTAATAGTGTATTTATATGTTTAATTAACACAAAAAATAATATATAAATTATTTATTTTGCCCTTAGTGCATGTGCAATCAGTACTTAATTCCATATAGGATATAGTGCCACGGAATTTTTTCGGGATGCAATTAATTATTTTTTGTAAGTTTAACTTGAAGTAAAATAAGTAGCTCAAACTTTTCAATGATGGTAATGGTGTAAAGTAAGTAACTTTTGTAACTGAAGAAAAATACTAAATCGTCTGCTCGTGTTTTTGATAGTGAAAAAATATCATTTGTCAGCGGTGGAGCATCTTTAACCGAAAATGTTTTCGTGGAAAGACCTATGGATAATTAAATCCCACCAATGACAGTTCTCGTGCGTGCACAGATTGAAACATGATCATGAATTTTGATACATTATCAACTGTGTCTGTCAGGTTATAACTTGTTAAGTTCCAGTTTTCGCAGAAAACTGTGCTCCCACTGACATTGTTATACATGTCTAACAAACAAGTTACATACCATCACAGGTATATGATTAGCAACAGCCGACTGTTGTAGCAACCAAGTATATCCTCATTCCAGCAAAACTTATCCCAGCCAGAAGGATAACAAGTAATTCCTGGGTCTTGGACCCAAAAGCTTAATTTGAAGCCTTGTTGGCTCTTCTCATCTCTAAAAATAGTATTTTTCAAACTTTTCTTCGTAATTGATGAAAGTTGGTGCAAAATCTGTTCATTTCTGAAGAGAAAATTGCTTGAAGATTTCTTAATATCTTCGAGAAAAGGGTCAAAGTATGCCAAGGTAGTGAAGTTCAATGTAACATCCAGTAACTGATACAGAAGCTATAGGAACCAAAGAAGTGTCAACAATCAACTTGTAACATTTTGGGGAAATTCTTTGATTTCTATGTGAAACAGTCGAAACATTTCAAAAAGGACAAGAAGATTTCTTGGAAACTTACTTAAATCTATGAATCTACATACTTATGAGAGCTTACAAACAAAGGAAATGTAATGCACGAAATGATATTGCAGACATGTTCCAAGTAAAAGTGTGAACATAATAGCGGAAAAACAACAACTTAATAAGAATTGAACTGAAGTCAAACACTCATTTTCTGTGCAATTCATATCAGCCAGCAACTATATCATTCGGGAAATTTATATTTCTAAAAACTAAGATATGCTCATCACCTTGGATACATCTTGCAAGTAACTGTGTGTGCTAGAAAATCAACATAACTACTGTTGACTTTGGAAACATTAGAATATATCAGCTTTGGAAACATCACCGAATTTACTGTAGTGTGTATGTTTGGATCAACAACTAAAAACCTTTGAAACACCAAAACTTTTACGGTTTAAAACAGACGGGCTTTGGAAACAGCAAAATGTTTATTTCAGTTTTGAGAAAACAGACTAGGGGATTCAATTCAGTTTGATTGGAAGTATCAGCACATTCCATTTAATGAGAATCAAGAAACAAGTTAAACATTCTGAAAATTGGATTATCAGATATCCTATTTCATTGAATATACATTTTGTGTTCTAGTTATACTGGTATTCCTCCACTGTAACTAAGGAAGAATTGGCCAGTAAATCATCAAAAACAAGGTAACCTAATATCTAAATTTCACATTAAGACACAGCAGGATCTAAATTACCACAATCAAAAGAAATTAAAAAAAATCTATATATAAGAATTTGTTAAACAGGTTAAAATAATGTTTTCAGTAATATATATATTTAAAAAAGAGTTGGACAAGCTCAAAGAACTGTAATCTATTTCTTAATAAAACAAAAGCACAGGAATATATTTCCTATTGAAACAAAAGAAAAGTAATATATTTCCTAATTAAGCAAACTTCATATTCTTGATATTTCAGAAACAAGTAATTGCAATCACTAAATGAGCTAGTTTACGAATTCTACTATGTGAATATCTTCCCTTATCTCTAGTAATCATAGTATTCAACATAAATATCTGTGATAAATTTTGATATATATTTTTTAATTGTCATTTACATAAAATTCATAGTCAGCATGATCAACAGCAGCAATGCAATCTCTGGGGCACAACAGCACCAGAACAATATCAACGCGCCCGCAGCTCAGAATGTTACAATCAATCAAACCATTCAACAGAATCAGACTCAGGTCATACAATCATCCAACACCGCCGCCATCATCACGACTGAAACTCGTACTGACGATGACTGCTTGTTTGTCTGCAAAATCATATTTGGCATCATTTTCCTTGCATTTGTAATCATTGGGGTGGTCTTGTACTTCCTGTTCCTTATCTGTAAGTTCCTGGTCTTGTCTATGGTGGTTGATGACGAGATCTACCTGGCCAGACCCATCACGGACCGTATTTCCTACCCCGTCCTTGACCTCACCTTACGCGTCCTCTACACGCTCAGTGATAAAATTCACAAACTAAACTACCCAATCCAACAGAACTTTGTTTTGATATTTTTCCTGCGGGTGTTGTTCTGTTTTTCATTTGACCTTGGGGTTTTCATATTCCTCCAGATCCTCTACCCTATAACTCTTTTCTGGATTCTCTTTGTCTGCTTTTTCCTTGTCATCTCCACATTAATGATCGTGGCTGTGATTATGAATTTCTGCTGTAGAAAAGGACTAAGGAATTCTGCATGCAAGTGCTTTGACACGATCAGTAGTTTTGGAACGCTATTCTTTCTGTATAAGTTCTTCTCTATTTTGTTATCCTGTCTCTTGTTTGCAAACCAGATTGCCATAAACCAAAGTATTGGACCCAGTGCTGCACTGGCTGCCTTTACCTTCATCGTCTTTTTCGACATTTTTTTGAGTGCCCTCTGTTTTATTGCCATGGTGGTAAGTTCAACCAAAAAGAGGCGACCAACCGTTCGACCTCATCAAGAGGCACATATTAGCCAGCCCGGACCATCTGGACCACCTGGGCCACCTGGGCCTCCTGGACCCCCAGGACCACCAGGGCCACCAATGGGGCCACCAATGGGGCCACCAATGGGGCCACCAGTCCAACAGGGGCCATCAGCACCCAAAGGACCCTTTGGGCCTCCACAGTCCGCTGCACCGTATCCCCCAAATTATATACCACAGACGCAACCAAGTGGTCCCCCAACTTATGCTGAAGTAGTAGCGGAGAATGAGAAATACTAAATACCTAAACTGAAGCAATATCAAACCAAAAATGTTGTATCTTAAATCTCTTCAGGGTCATGCATCACATATATATAACAATGCCTTCACTACCAAATGTCTGTCTGACATATACCGGTAAATTCTTAACCACTAAATATCAAAGTGGGACCTTGAAGTACTGGACAGGAGGCTCTGAAGTAAAACTAGACTGTATATCCCAAAGGCTGATCAATGACGTCCAATGTCTCATTATCTAGTGTAGCTATGCCCTAATATAATCCCAAACTTTTTTCCGTTCATTTTGTTTTTACACATCAGCCTATTTTCTACTCTAATGAACAATATTATGTTTCTCCTAAATCTGCAGGCACCAGTCTATATATTACCTCATTCCAAAGAAAACAGTTTTGAAAACACTACATTGTAGTAGATAAATTGCATCACTGTAATATCTATCATTGCATAAACTGTACTTGCTATCAAATGTACTATGTAATTTAAATTTTGAAAATTATGTTTCAAGTGAATATATAATGAAAAGGCTTTGAATTTTAAAGATTTGGTAAAAAAAAAAAAGAATCCTCTAAAAAATTACAACAGTGTCTGAAGATCAAATTACAATCTTTTCTAAATCTCACAGCCCTTTAATTTCCTGTAGCTAGGCACTCCAGTACTGTAATTTAAATAACAACAGAATACCGGGAAAACATTTTATTTTAATCATGTGCACCTTGTCAAACCATTCACCCGTCATAGCTAACTTACAAATAGACAAATGTAAAACCATATACTGTACCAATATAATTTATAAAATCAGATTTGTGCCAGCTTTTAAATTTGATAAAATTTTAAGGAAAACAGACAGTAATAGACATAAACAAAATATTATATTACATGTTTTTTTCACAAGTTTTTGTCATATAGTAAAAGTCATTAATTTTGCATGGATGATGATCATGATTCTTTCGCCATTTCATGTGATCATGAAAACTGTCTCTGTGAAATTATAAACAAATGGGTGAATTATATGTAACTAATCATATGTAGCTATATAGATTCAAAATCCCCAGTCATTGATTGTGATAAGTGCTGATTAACCAGCCCTATTGTATGTGCTTATTTTATTGTTTATAATCTGTGATAATTGTCAACTTTGTGATAGAAGTAGAATTTTGTATTTTTATTTTTTTCCTGTGTTATCAATAAAGGCATATTTCTTTATCAATTACTTAATGTGTTTTATAAGTGCTAATCATCAAAGTGCTTTTATTCAGAATCATGTTAACTTTATCCAGAATGTTTTATTTTGAATCTATGTTTTTGATTATGATGATTATATGAAGACCAATTATCTTTCCACGATTGTATTAATTATGACACTTTGTTGTAAATATCTACACTATAGAATATTGATCCTCAAACTTGTAATTATCTCCCAACTGTAACAAATTAATTAATGACCAATTAAAATTCTCTATATTTCCATTGCTACCTTCTACATAAACTATTGAACTTGTTTGGCTTATTAGCTATCAAATATTTGTCTAACTGAAAGCATTGACAATATTAAAAGTTTGACTGATTTTTGAGATCATAAAAATGTTTTAATTAAATATCTTTTCTCAGTATTGATAAATGATCTGTGATATTTTATTTTTAGGATTAGATTTTATATCTTTAATTTCTAAACATACTGCTTTGTTATGACTTACAAATGTTTTATGAATTGATTGTATAAGTCCATGCCAAGATTTTTATATCTCCATGAGCCTTTTTGTTTTGTTTTTTTTACATTATGAGTTGATTGCATAAAGGTACATGTTTTTTTTTTACATTATGAGTTGATTGCATAAAGGTACAGAGTCCTATCTCTAAGTTTTGATATATCTGTGATAAGTATATGAATGTTTCTTTCTAATCACAACCAAAACAACAGTTTTTCATTCAAATCTAGTTATGATATCACATCTAGTATTGATATACATGTAGCTGAAGACATTTTATAAACCTCATATCTTGTATATATTTATCATGTAGTTACAATTTGTCTGATAAGTATTAGCACTATAACATCTATATAAAACCTGGCCTTTTTCTCGGCTGTGCTTTTGGAGTTTGGTGAATATCGATGTATAACTTGAACATACATTGTGTTTTAACTTTTGTAAATCTTAATTTTGCTATGGAACTCAAATAAAATAAACATGGATATCAATGTATGTGTTATTGTTTTACTGAAAAAATGATCATTTATACATTTGTTGCCTACTATATCACAGAAAATATTGTTTAACTACAAAATGGTGTACATGATGTAAGCCATGACTGAAATTTGCTTCAAGGGAGAGAACTCAAAAAAAGATGGTTGTACATATGAAAGCAGTGTTTCATTTATGGAACATAATTTATCTGGAACTTCAATTATTCAAATTTCACCAAATACCGGATGGCAATAGATATTATAGCAAAATCAATATATTACAATAATTCTAATGCAATACATTTTTCAGTACTGGAATATTTACAACGAAACTTCACCCACCATTTGATTCAACAGACTTAATAGGCAAATATCAAAATGGAAAACACAAGACAACAAACCTTAATCCTTGTGGATCTTTTACAGGAGACCTTACAATTAACATAGCTGTATAAACTGATGATATGTACATGTGTTTGTGTAAAGATCAATAAATTTGTATACTCACAGCTAACTCATCCTTCGGCCAGCAGAACCCTTCGGCAGAAAACACAACTCTAGCATCAAATTTCTTAAATTTCTTGATCAATTCTTCAGCAGTGTTGGTAAATACAACGTCATAACTGAAAAATCAAACATTTGTTCATTAAATCATAATCAATAATTTTTTAATTGTTAAATCACCAAATACAATTTGAAATATTGACTGTAGATTTTTTTTACAATACATACATGTCTTTTACCTTTACTTAAAAATCTCTCATTGCATATTACAGAGTTGTCTGCACTTGAATGTGATGTCACATATTTGTGAGCTTAAAGTCATACAATTTAAACAAAATGGTGTAAATTTTGCTTACAAAATAATGACGTCACAATATATCTACTCTCAAGGGAGGTAACTCTGTAATTCTGCCCTCAAGGGAGGTAACTATGTAATATGTAAAGATGGAATAGTACTTTAAAGAGGATCTTAGGTTGAATGAATGTTACAGAAAACAGGAATTTCTTTAACTCTGAAAAATGATACCCAAAATTTTAACATAATTACAACAGCCTGGCAATGAATTCTGTATTTAGTTATTTACATAAGGGACAAGGAAGTAATTCCAACCGTGTGGACAAAACAAAATTGTCAAATTTTCGAGGCGATCTGCCCTTTTATCAAGACATACAAAACGAACATGATTACATAATAGGATACGAACAGTAATGCGAGACAAAGTAGATAAATATTAAACTATACAGCACAATGGAGTGCAATGTACCCTTGGCAAGTGGCAGCCGAAGGCCGGATCTACAAAAATGTATCCATGCTGTTCGGCAGAACGCTAAAATATGAGCGATGACTGGAAAGCGTGCCACGTGTGACGTCAAATGTGTGGCGAAATTTATATATATAGCTCATTGGTATAGTATGCAAAATAACATTTTATGTATTTTTCTGTCCATGCGGTTAGGTTTTAATTAATACATGATGTGTTTGTAAGTGTAACATCTTATCTCACATAGAAAGTAACAAAGTTTATTTTAATGACAATTTCCGATACCCCTAAAAGGGCAGATAACTCTTTAATATGCATACCGTATGCAGAATATGTAACATCCAATAACCTTCATATCAATTTTTTTCAGCCAGATATTTCAATTGTTAAGTACCTACTCATGAAACATATCTAATATTTATTTAATTTGAAATGAATTCTCACGACTTCTTAATACATACCTATCGGTGAACATCAGGAGAAGATCGTCCCGCCCAGCAAACTCCTGGATTCCTTCCTTCAGTAAGTTAACCTTATGACCGCCACCGATTCCTAACTCCATATTACCACCATCCCACTTCTGCCCAAATCCAAGAACCTGTAGAGCACAAATAATATAAAATCTTTTTTACTATTTAATCATGATATTTTACATAAATTGTATTTCAATTTGTGCAAAATCATGAGAAATTACCATTGGATATTATCATACATTACGTTATATGAACACTAAAATATGAAAAACATACATTTGAAATTTGACTTTTATTCCAGACTTGGCAAAATAGTAAAGCAAACTACGAATTAATCTATGGTCAACCCTGTCTATAAAGATCACGCATGGGACAAAATGGTCTTTGCATAAAGTTAAAATTATTTTGAAAACAACCAATTGGGATCCAGCAGTTTTTAAATTTGGTTTGGTTTGTTTAGTTTTACGTCCTATTAACAGCCAGGGTCATGTAAGGACCTGCCAGGTTTGTTGGTGGAGGAAAGCCGGAGTACCCGGAGAAAAACCACCGGCCAGCGGTCAATACCTGGCAACTGCCCCACATGGGATGTGAACCCGCATCCCAGAGGTGGAGGGCTTGTGGTAATATGTCGGGACATCTTAACCACTCGGCCACCGCGGCCCCGAACGTTTTTAAAAGTTTTTTTAAAGTTTTTAAAAGATTGTCTTTATACAGAGTGAGTTTCAAAGTTTTTAAGTATGTGTAGATTTGTCCTTTAACATATATAGAAGGAACAAAGGAAATCAAAATCAAGGGTTCTCTAATTCAAAATCAAATACAGGGGAGGTAGTGACTTGAATTTGCACTTGGCTATTCTGTTACAATTAAAAAGGAGCACCAGTGATTGAAAACTTCCTTAGGCTAAAGTACATATGTTGTCTTACAGTGCAGACTGTAATGAAAACATAAGAGTACATTCTGTAAATAAGGAAGTAAAAGTCAACACCAAGTTTTAACTAGAAATATGTCTGTTAGACATTAAGTGCTCGCTATATATTTTCTAACCTTAATTTTCACTATGAAATCATCCTCTGCAACAGGTGTATGTAGCACTTTCGCTCATTATCCTTGGGACTATTTCTCTCACACAAAGCTGTGTAATTTTATAAATATTAAAGTTGCTCCACCGCTGACAAATGGCATTTTCACTATCAAAAACAGGAGTAGACGATTTAGTATTTTTCTTCAGTTACAAAAGTTACTTTCTTTACATCATTACCACCATTGAAAAGTTTGAGCTTTTAATTTTACTTCAAGTTAAAACAAGAGGCCCAGAGGGCCTGTATCGCTCACCTGGTTTGTAATGCCAAGTAATGTTCTGAATACAGGTTCATTGTTTCTTTTCTGAAGGAATTTTAATATTAACCTCTAAATCCCCTATTGGGCCCCGCCCCTCCCGCCCCCAGGGGGTCAGAGCCAAAATTTATACAAGTTCTGTTCCCCTTCTTCCAAGGATGTTTATGGCCAAATTTGGTCACAATCCAAACAAAACTCTAGGACAAGAAGCGATATATAGGATTTACCTCTATTTCCCCTATTGGGCCCCACCCATCCTGCCCTCGGGGGGCCAGAGTCAAAATTTATACAAGTTCTGTTCCCCTTCCCCCAAGGATGTTTGTTGCCAAATTTGGTTACAAACCATGCAGAACTCTATGACTAGTAGCATTTTAAAGGATTTTCCTCTATTTCCCCTATTGGGCACGCCCCTCCTGCCCCTGGGGGATCAGAGCCAAAATTTATACAAGTTCTGTTCCCCTTACCCCAAGGATGTTTGTGGCCAAATTTGGTTACAATTCATGTAGAGCTCTAGGACAAGTAGAGATTTAAAGGATTTACCTCTATTTCCCCTATTGGGCCCCGCCCCTCCTGCCCCTGGGGGATCAGAGCCAAAATTTATACAAGTTCTGTTCCCCTTCCCCCAAGGATGTTTGTGGCCAAATTTGGTTACAATCCATGCAGAACTCTATGACAAGTAGCGATTTAAAGGATTTACCTCTATTTCCCCTATTGGGCCCCGCCCCTCCTGCCCCCGGGGGGTCAGAGCCAAAATTTATACAAGTTCTGTTCCCCTTCCCCCAAGGATGTTTGTGGCCAAATTTGGTTACAATCCATGCAGAACTCTAGGACAAGTAGCGATTTATAGGATTTACCTCTATTTCCCCTATTGGGCCCCGCCCCTCCTGCCCCCGGGGGGTCAGAGCCAAAATTTATACAAGTTCTGTTCCCCTTCCCCCAAGGATGTTTGTGGCCAAATTTGGTTACAATCCATGCAGAACTCTAGGACAAGTAGCGATTTATAGGATTTACCTCTATTTCCCCTATTGGGCCCCGCCCCTCCTGCCCCCGGGGGGTCAGAGCCAAAATTTATACAAGTTCTGTTCCCCTTCCCCCAAGGATGTTTGTGGCCAAATTTGGTTACAATCCATGCAGAACTCTAGGACAAGTAGCGATTTATAGGATTTACCTCTATTTCCCCTATTGGGCCCCGCCCCTCCTGCCCCCGGGGGGTCAGAGCCAAAATTTATACAAGTTCTGTTCCCCTTCCCCCAAGGATGTTTGTGGCCAAATTTAGTTACATTCCATTCAGAACTCTACGACAAGTAGCCATTTAAAGGATTTACCTCTTTTACCCCTATTGGGCCCCGCCCCTCCTGCCCCATGGGGACCAGAGCCAAAATTTATACAAGTTCTGTTCCCCCTCCCTCAAGGATGTTTGTGGTCAAATTTGGTTACAATCCATCCAGAACTCTAGGACAAGTAGCGATTTATTGGATTTACCTCTATTTCCCCTATTGGGCCCCGCCCCTCCTGCCCCAGGGGGGACAGAGCCAAAATTTATACAAGTTCTGTTTCCCCTCCCCCAAGGATGTTTGTGGCCAAATTTGGTTACAATCCATGCAGAACTCTATGACTAGTAGAGATTTAAAGGAAATGTTGACGGACGGACGGACGACGGACGCCGCGCCATGACATAAGCTCACCGGCCCTTCGGGCCAGGTGAGCTAAAAATGGAAAAATAATGAATTGCATCCCGAAAAAATTCCGTGTCACTATATCCTATATGGAATGAAGTACTCATTGCGCATGCACCAAAGGCAAAATAAATGATCTTATATTATTTTTTGTTTTAATTAGACATATATATACACGATTGAACAACAATTATTGTTCAAATAATGAATATCATTTATGCTCTGTTGGTGGTGGAGCATCTTTAATTAGAACTGCAGCAATTGTGGTCTATATTCACAGGGTTTAGTAAGCGATAGTGCAACGTACAACTAGGACCTAGGATAATGCGAAATAATTTAAATATGTGGCCGGTACTAAAAGTTATCCGTTTTGTCACTTTCTTTATTGACTATATAAACCTGAATTGCTCCGGAAGTTTCCAAAGTCATACATATACAGCTGAAATGTCCTCTTTATAAGTTTCTCTCCTCTCCACGTTAAGATTGGAACATACGGGGTATACATATACAGCTGACATGTCCTCTATATAAGTTCCTTCTTCTCCACTTAAAGATTGGAACATACGGGGTATACATATACAGCTGACATGTCCTCTATATAAGTTCCTCTCCTCCCCACTTAAAGATTGGAACATACATGGTATACATATAAAGCCGACATATCCCAGTTCAAAATTACCATGGGCAGGGTGTATGCAACTATGTTTGTTATTGTTTTACATACCGTATTCGACCCAATAAGCGCCCAGGGCGCTTAAAAAATTGATAAAAATGAAAAGGTGCTAATAAGTCGAAATGATTGCAAATCTATACCGCTTTATGTATTTTTGGTCCTTATTTATGCATGGGCAATTGAAATTGAGGCCTTAAAAAGGGGGAGGGGCGCTTATAGGGACATGGGCGCTTATTGGGTCGAATACGGTAATAGTCAGGGTCTTTTAAGGGAATATCAGGTTTTGGAAAATACAGGAAAACTAGAGTATGGCTAGAGAAACCACAAACCAATGGTCAGTATGTGGGTTTTTATCTCGCCATCCAAATGTGGGCAGTCACTCTGCCAGGAACTGCCCGCTGGCCGTTGTTTTTTCCCTGGGTACTCCAGTTTTCCTCCACAAACATTAACCTGGCTGTTAATTGTACATTAAACTAATAAAACCTAAAACCAATAATACATATGTTTTTATTGTTATATTCTATATATACCTTCACATCAAATCCATACTTCTGTGCTGATTTCATGTATCGTCGGAGTCCATCATTGGCATGGGTTGCCACGGTAACAACTTGAATGTCTGAAAAGACAGCACAATAAATCATAAGCAGTGAAAAAGAACAAGTAAGCTTTATTTTTTTTTACCCACTTTTTCCCAGTTTACATTAATTACCAGGTATTCCTAAGGAAATAAAGCCACAGTTTTTTGGCATGAAAGTCATTAATGTGGTCAACTAAACTACTGACCGTCACAGATGTGGTCAACCGACTACAACACATAAACACTTTTTTGTTTTTCTTGTTGAGCTTTTCATGTACACCGTCACAACTTATATACTGAACATGTATATTAATGTTACTGCTACGCAAATCACATTTCCTTATTTCCTTTCTGATAGGATTGACAGGTGTCTAGGATGATTCAATGTTTTCATGCAGAAAGTAAATAATAACTACAGGTATTATTTATTATATAACTACCGGTATTATTTATTATATATAACATACGGTATGCAGAATTAATACTACCACAACAGGGATATCTATAATAATATAATGGGCCAGTGTATTTAGCTGAATTATATTTCAACAATCATTCAAGATTCAGAATTCAAAATTGATCGGCGTGATATTAAGGAAATGTAACAGGGCCCAAAATTAACAGAGAGATCTAAGAAAAATGTTTTGTTAAATACTCTATATCCATGTAACATGGCAATTGTCACCTAAATCAGTGGTTGCAGGGGAAATAAATAAGTCAGAGAATCAGTGATAGCAGGGTCTTTAAGTCCAGTAGTTAATTTGTCATCGAGATATATATAATTCATTATAAGTGATCAGTGGTCAGTAAAGTTGTGTGTCAGTAAAGCCAGGAGTCAGTAAAGCCAGGAGTCAATAAAGATAGGTGTCAGTAAAGCCAGGTGCTAGTAACGTTAGGTGCTAGTAATTTCAGTGGTCAGTAAATTAAAAGTTCTTAGTGGTCAATGATATCAATTGTCAGTAATTAAAGGTGGTCTGACCGTTAAGTTGATATTATGAATAATGGACATTGAATGTGGAGCATGATATTGTTCTAATCCGACAGATATATTACAATGGCAGTCGAACTGAAATGTAAGTGTCAGTAAATCTGACAGTCAATATTTCAATGTTATGGCCAATTTAGTCGAAAGATACAAGATTTTCAAAAGTCAATGATCTATTAAAGGCCATGTTAGAAATAGCAGTGGAGCATATATTGTACTGGAAGATAAAGTTATACATTAGATGTGGTTTTTTTAAAGCCAGAGGGCAGTTTAACCATTACTTTACACTGGTCTGTAAAGTAAAAGCCAAGGTTAGAAAAAGTAATGAAGCATGTCTGTGGTCTGTTAGATAAGGATGGATATAACAGGTTTTTTTTTTAAGTCAATGACCAGCTTACCACAAGTCTAAAATCAGAGTAAGAAATGGCAATATATATATATACCATACCACTTTGACTGGCCACCAGACCCTTAATATTAGAAGTTGTAGATAAATATTTTTTCCAACTGAATTCTTCTAGTAGATTAAATTATCTTCCCCTAGAAAAGTAGAATCAGACATATGTTGCAGAGCCAAAACTTATAGGTTTTCATGTTTAAATTTTATGAATTATTTTAATATTCTAGAAACTGTTGATGATTCTACATACCAGTGATACAGTCATTAGGGTCAGAACAAGTTTTAATTAATACTGTTGTATATGTCAATGGTCACTTGTAAATATTTTGTTGTAATATGTATATAATTTCTATGTTTATTTGTTCAGTACATCAACACTAAATTAGGACCTTAGTTGTCGATGGGCCGTAAAATTAAAAAAAAAAAATCAAAAAAATCTTGAGTATCTATGTAGTTTGATAAAGAGTTTAGTGAGGGTTTTCATATCCTATACCATTAATGACATTCAACTAGAAACACTTGATTGAAGTTTATTTCACACACTCTGTGAACTTGTATACAAACTCCCGCTAATTACGTTCATTAATTTATATTCTACATCACAGACCAGTAACCTTATAACAATGAGTAACTGTCCATCATAATTACACTATATCAGGTCGGCAATGTGTGCGTGCCTGGCCTAACAGTCATAAATAACTATATTGTTGATCCGTACAGACATTTCCTGGCCAAATTCTCGCCCTCTCCAACTATAAATGACAAAATACCAAATACACATGATGCATATATGGATATATCATCGTTAGAGCATTCGTATTCTGAGTACCACTCCACGTACAGCTATAACTCAATCCCCTTGTCGTTAAAAGGGGATATTACTTGAAATATACAACTCCTTCATAACTCTATAAAAAATATCAGCTGTATCACAATGAATATATTAAAATATCATTTGTCTACTATCAAAGTATTATATACTCTCAAAAGTAGATTTAAGAAAGATTTTTTTTAAATATTTTCCGCAGGATAGTATATAAATTGTCTAACAACTTTTCTTTCCTACCTACGGATGTAATAGTGGCTGGTCTAGGGCAATACACTCATGCCGCCTGAGACTGTATTGCATGGCTACCCATGCAATAAAGCCTCGTGACGTAACGGCGTCAACAGAAATCTTTTTCCTCGGTAAAATTTTAACTTTTTTTTTTCACAAACTTGACTGGTTTTACTATAAAAGATGCAAACAACGAAATTTTTGTTGAAAATATCTCGTAATGTATGAAAAATTGACTTTCTGCCGTGGATTTCTTCAAGTTTTTTCAAAATGGCGGGATATTATAGTTGTAAAATTTTAATAAAACGTTAAGGTACGAAAGAAAAATACTCTTTCATAAGTGGATATGAAGGATAGGGATATTCTACCCTCGGGATCACAAAATGTTGCAAAACCCTCGGCAAGCCTCGGGTTTTACTACATTTTATGACCCTCGGGTAGAATATCCCTATCCTTCATATCCACACATGAAAGAGTCTTATAATATTGCAGTGTTTTTAATACCATGTATTGAATTATAAATAAATTGGGGGGGAAATCAACCACTGCATGTAAACTAAAAGTAGTTCTTTGCAATATGATTTAACACTTTTCGATTCTGAAGGAATGAATATGTCTACAAATATCATCAAAGAAATCTTTATAATCAAGTTGGATCTTCATATTTAAGGTCAAATTTTGTTGAAATTAAAATTTTAATAGCAATTTGGTATTTTCAGACCCTAAGAAATTAAAGTTGTCTGATAACACAGGTAGTCATTATACAGAGGTGATCCTTTAAGACAGGTAATGACTACATCTGTACAATATTTTTGATTGCACTCAGAATTGGAAATAAACAACTTCACCACAACTGCCATACAGATCTGCTTATCGGCAATAGATATGACAATTAAGGTAGTGTATTATACACCTTAGTATACCAACTGCCTTATAATACATCTAATACCAATATATCCTGTGGCCAGCCTGGTCAGTAAGTTTGAGCTGACCAATGTCCAGAGGGTCAAAGCATGGCCAGAGGCGATATAGGTGCATCGAAGTACAGGGTTTATGGTCCGGGAAGTCTACAATATGTTCCAGGAAGAAACATTAAAGGTCAATTTGTCATGAACTTGTACATTTGGCTGTATACATTTATAGTTCCTGTACAGCATGTATCTTCTTGGCACCACGTTTGACAAAGGAGATCACTTTTTTGTCTTTACTTTTTTACTTCTGACATCAAAGAACAAATTACTGTAAATTTGGCAATGTCTTTTCAGATTTTTGTTATCAAGATCTGAAATTAACAAAAGTAATTTTTGTTATCTTTTGTTATCTGCAAATTTTTTCTACACTTAAATATATATTTCTTTGGTTATATAGAGAGAATAAATTCTCAATAAATAATAAACTAATAGTATGTACATTTTATATTGGTGTTTCTTATTGCCCCCCCCCCAATTTCAATTTAGTTTTCTAGCACTTACAAAAATCTGTTTCGTATATCCATCATGACATGACACAACATTGTTATAATCTGACAGCACCTAATCAATTTCAGTCTGGCACATACTATATACATGGAATGAAAAAAGCTCCAGGGTACATATCATTTATATTAGGCAAGATCAACAAATAGTATTAAGAATTATATAGATGAATTTATTAGATATTGATATCGGGATAGATTCTAAGTGATAAATTGATATCAAGATATACATGATACAGGTATTATACTGACCTAGATAATGATAAATGGAACCTTAAGGCTACAGTTATAAGTTCCCAGCTACTAATTGTATACCAGAACTAATAAGGTACTTATTAATGCACAATAAGTAAAATCAGTTATGTAAAGGTAAATGGTCCACTTCTGATGTATGTACACCATCTTCTAATTAGCATTAGTTTTATGGGACTAGTGTAATTAGGTAATCATTAATGGTATAATTAAGTAGATATCATGAATTTCCCTCTGTCCATGATATTTCACAATAGTATATACATTTCATTGAAATGTAATTGTCATCATAAATAAAACATTAATACATTAAAATAACATTAAAAGAACACTAATTCCTCTCAAATTAAAATCACTTTTTCAAGTTAATTACACCTACTGGCAGGCGACCAGTTCTCGCCGAGTACCAGTTCTCGCCATCGCATCTGTATCTGTACAATTTCCGTGCAAATTTAGTCAGTAAAGCCTTCTTCTGATAGAAGATATTCCAAGCTGATTTCCACAAAAAATGTCTCAAAATTCGTTTGTGATCATACAATTACATATGCAATGGCGAGAATTGGTACTCGGCGAGAACTGGTCGCTTGCCAGTAGTAATATAAATCCTGACCAAGACTTTATGCTGAGCTAGTTTTCTCGAAACCTAAAATCTTTTTGTACTTATACAACATTATAAAACCTATGGAATTGGAATGGCAGTATTGAGTACCGGTAGATATGGGAATAATATACATACACCTATATATCTCCCTCAACTGCACATCAGTTGTCATTTCTTGACGAACAGCTGGTGAAAACATATATTACCATCTGTATACACCATCTGTGCCAAATATGAGTTTGTTTTTAAGGTTTTGCTTATAAATACATTTTCCTGCCAAGAGTCCCTGAATGAAATTTTTAAGATGACATGCAGATTGAACAATTATTGTTTTTCTCATTGATTCCATAAACAATTTTGAACTGGTCTGAATTCACATTTTTTCCCTTACCATAGTTCAATTTAGATTTATGATTTATGTACATCTCCCATAAGTTATCACTTAAAGAATTAATATTCTAATTCAGGAAAAAAATATGGAACAATCAATTATCACAAACCAATTAATTTATGTAATTGCATGATGTAAAATCGTCAATCAATTAATGTAATTTTAAATCCACACTAAATGCAGGTTTCTCGGACCTGACGAAATATTTAAAACTTAAGTCTTTGTTAAAAATATGGCTCAAAAAGACGTTTCAGTCGATCTTTTCATGATGCGGAAGCTGGAAAAGTGATTTTAGGTGAACAGATTCAGAGATTGACAGACTCCAATTATAAACCAACATTATTCAACATCTTCAGGAATGGATATTCATTTCTAACTACAGATAACATAAGAACGAATTGGTATTGAGTTTATTCTGAATATCCCCATTCAACTTACCGGGTCCTAACTTACCTGTACAAGAAACTACCGAGGTTCCAAACCATAACAAAACCAAGCCGAACATCGTCAACCCAGAAAACGTCTGCTGCTTCTCACGGCTCATTGTGGAATTTTAAACTTTAAATCAGCTAAACGGTGTTAGCAGGGTCCACCATACAACTAAACTGTCCAGAAGAACTTTTCTCTGTTATGGCATCAGTTTGCACGAGCAGTGCCACATCACACGTTCAGCACTTCTAGCAGAAATCTGATACTTCCAGCTTGACCTATGACCTCCACATGTTGAGTTTGTAGTTGCACTACGCATGCGCAATGGCTATTTCCTGTCACAAAGTAAAATTTCAATGATTCACGCATTGCGATTTGACGCCTACTGATCAACATACAGTGATAACGACAGACTGACACATTGTTACAATAGACCAACGTACGTGACCTTCTTAACGTGCTCTCGAAAAGATACACGATTTATCTCCCTTCCAACACGCGTACGCGCACACATAAAAAGACTAGATTCTATATGTTGTCCATTAATCTGCCTAACAACTATATCAGATCTATTAGGTTTTTTTTTGCCTGTATAGAAATCTATTAGTTTAGGCGAAAAAACAAATAGAAAAAAATCAAAGAAGCCTAATGATATTTATAGACAGGTCTACAAAAAGACTTTCCCCACTTCAAGACAGAGCTTGACATTAATATTTTTTGCTTATGGATAGAGATTTTCTAACATCTAGAGTGTAAATCTTTGCTAACATACATGCATTGTGGCTGAAATAATGCATTAAAATAAATTCATTTAGATCTAAATCAGGAAAAATGGGAAAAAAGTTTCTTCTAACATGCATTTCAAGTGCACACAGAAATCTATACTGTATGGCAAGAGTCTATTTGAGAATTAAAGACTTAAGGGCATTATCTGTATCAAATGATAATGCCATCGATGGATTTCTATATTAGCCATTATAGATCATTGTGATATTGTTATGACAACAATACGTTTCTGGTGCAAAGTAAACTGCTTATTCATGGATAGGGGATTTTAGACATATATGCATTGTTTGTGGTATGGGCAAATAAAGCGTACTTTTCATGATGATAAATAACAATGTTAAGAATTTTTAAAAGACTCTTAAAGGGGTCAATTTGTACTTTTAAGTTTCCTGTACAACTGGCATTGATTTCTGCCTTAAAGGCCCATTACCTTCGCGAAACAAAAATTGAAAGTTTCTTAAAAAAAATAATATGTGCCAAAGAATTTTCATACTCACGAATCAATAAGGGTTTTTAATGTTATTCACCATGGAAAAAATAAAAGATTTTGAGAATTATACTAGTTAATATGTAAAGGTTTTAATTTCAAAAGTACAAACAAGAGCCAGTGAAAATGATTTTTGCCAGTACTCTCCATCTAAACATACACAAGGAATAAAAAAAAACAAGAATTTTACAATGCATAAATTCTGTGTTGTAACGAACATTTATGAGATTTCAGGAGGCCTGTGGGGTAAAAAATGTACACATTATATACATAAAGCTCCCAGATCTTCATGGACAACTAACTTAAACGGATTTCTACATTAAAAATCGGATTCTAATGCTATGATGGGTATAAACAATCAATTTAGGGAAGCAAATGCCGGATTATGAGAATTTCAAGAGACCAAGTACACCGGAACCCTACAAGCATTAGCTTCTCATAAAGCTAAGAGAGCTACCATTGAACATTATTTATTAGTAAGCCCTTAAAGCAAAGTTTGACGGATAGTTCGGAAGCTGGTATAGATTTTTGGTGGTCATGATGATGTTTAATTCACTGTCAAATTCAAAGATAAATAACTGATGCTTTAAAACTGCATTAATAGCGCATATAGTTCCGCGGATCACCTACGTGTTACTAAAATAAATATCTTTTTATGGCCTTAATCAGCTACTGCATCGAGCACAGATATCTGAAAATTAGTTACAGATTATATAATAATGGACCCACCAGAGTCAGTGGCGTAGCTAGGTTTGGATAGGCCTGCATGCCTGGGGGTGCAGGGTCCAGGGGCGAAGCCCCGGTAGGGGGTATGGGGGGCGAAGCCCCCCAGAAGCTGACGGGAACTTGTTACAATGTAGTAATCATTTTACTCCAATGGTCAAATGGAGGTCACGATATTTAGTTGATAACAATGCAGAACTAAATTTAGTTTATGTGTTGGTTTGTTTATGACAGCCAGTCAAAGACCACTGTCAAAATTGCGTAAATTGCGTTAGAAGGGACCAGTCCACGACCACCTCAATTAAAAAAAACTAAACATAGTATTTATAACCTATTTTTCTACCTATTCTGTTCTAATTCTAACAATTACAACAACAAAAAATATTTTCTAAATCAACAATCTGTTCATATTCGACAAAAATAAAAGTCAACCATTTCGTGAATAGACACCGAATTGGTATTCGTAAGTGTTTCCCGATTCAAAAGCCACATTTGCTTGAGGGATTTTTGTGAAGAAGTCTAATATTGTCTTCGACAAGATTCAAACCATCAAATTTAACAACTAAATGCACGTGGTAACCGGAAATATATAGACTATTATACATAATAAATTTCCAGAATGGCCAATCTTCAAATCTTTCTAATGTGCACAAAGTTATGTTAGGCATATAGTTGGACATATCATATGTATTTATACGTAATTTATATTCTGCAGCGTTACGTGTATTAAAATGTTGTGTTTTTTTCTGACTGTATAAAAATGTAAGTCAGAATATTTTTGCATGCTTGAGCATGCAAGCATGCACGGGCGCTACGCCACTGAGAGTGCCCGCTAATACCATGTTTAGTCGTTTTTAAGGGTCTAGATAAAAAATCGGTAAAAATCATACTCATATATAAAGTAATATGTAGAGTATGATTTTTACCGATTTTTGATCTAGACCGCTAAAACTATGGCCAATCTGTAACTCCCTGTGATATCGATAATATAAGTTTCGTCGTCATGACCAATAGATGTATTTAAATTTACGTGCACATAGTGCCATTTTTTCCTATTTTGGTTTCCTTGATGTGTGTGTGTGTGTGTGTGTGTGTGTGTGTGTGTGTGTGTGTGTGTGTGTGTGTGTGTGTGTGTGTGTGTTGTACTGGAGTCACGTCAACCCCTTTCAGGGGGGGGGGTATAATCTAAATGAATAAATATTAATTTTCATAACGCGGGTCGTCTTATGTTTCCCGCCGTCATCCTAATCATAAATACCTCGTGATAGTTGAATATTACTTCACCAGACGGCAAAACAGCGAAATTAATCTTCACTTTTTGCATAGATTACGGAGGGAACCTTGCATTCATTTGGTTTTGTAACCTATCTTAGGACATCAATATACATTTTCTGATGTTATATTGTTGTTTTTAAGAAAATTAAAAAAGTTTCGGAAAGGTAGTTGGTCTTTAAGAGTAACTAAAAGCCCCTAAGCACAAAGATGGCGGAGTTGCAAATCTCTATAATAAATGTTTTTGATGCAATAAAAAGAATAGGTACACGAATTGCACTGCATTATACATGTACATGTATATTGTCAACACAGGCAAAACACAATGCAAGGAATAACAACGTCGTAAATGTTTTAAAAATTAAATTAAATATAGAATATCACGGTCATTTAGTACGATAATATCGATATATCATCCCGACTCGTCAACCATTCGACTGTTTCGACCTCAGAGTCGGTATGCGTACATCGTGTGGATTTACAACCTGCACGTGCATCTTTTTTCGGTTAGTATTCATTACGTAAGTATGTATACACCTAGTAGTTGTCCTATGTGTATCATACGGTAGCTGGTTTGTGCCATTTCGTCTTTTCAGCCCGAAAATCGTCTATTCGCCCCGAAAAGACGAAGGGCGAAAAGACGAAAATGGACAAACCAAAAGAAGACTACAAATTAACAAATCTCAAATTTCATCTTTTTGTCTATTCACGCCAAAATTTAGGTTTTGTTAAATTTCGTCTTTTCGACCCACACCAGCCACCATAGTCATCACCAAATAAACGAAGACCTTACCAGCAAGAAAACATATCAACTCCTCTAAGCTGTCATTGAGATGTTTCTCAAAATAAAATGTCCATACAAGTGAATAGATATCCTATTAAATAATCCCAATGTGTAGTATCATATAAAAAAAACCATGCTGGACTCATGCACGCGACCACCTGTTCCGACGATTCGACTCTACCAAGGACACGTGTACACGTGCACATGCACGTGTAAAACCTATTGTATATCGAAGTGTTTTATTAGCTCGTGCTGAGCATATTTTGGACAATATTACTTCAATGAAACCATGTCAGGTGAGTACAGTGTTTATTTTCAGTTTCGTAATGTATCTGCAACATCGAGGCATACATGTATACTTTTTCTTACAAGATGAACCCGTAGGGTACAAGACTAGTCCGAATCTTCCAACATGAAAGGACTATGTATGGTTTGAGCCCTTTTTTGACCCCAACTCCGTCAAATTTTCAAAACCGTTACTTAGTGATTAAATTGTTTAATTTCAAATATCTAGTAATAGTATTATTGCAGCTAAGTTGTCATGGAAACCATCCGAAGTATGCATAAATTAAGCTAAGAACTGCTTTCAGAGCATCAACATGTGTTCAGGTCTGGAAAGTCAAGCGTGACTCAACTCCTAGAAACTCTTGAAATATGGAATAAATCTTTGGATGGAGGCAAAAACATTGATGACAAAGTTTCACACAAGCTTCTTTTATTCAAGCTCCAAAATATGAAATAATAGGAAAAGTGCTTTCTTGGATTCAATCGTTCCTCCAGAATATATCACAAAGGGTTATTATCAACGGAACAGCATCCAAACCACTCCCAATATTGAATGGAGTCCCTCAAGGAAGCGTGTTAGGGCCGATGCTGTTCCTAATTTACATAAACGACCTACCAGATATGATAAATTGCACTCTGAAACTATTCGCAGATGATACTAGGATAGAAATCAACTACAAAATTGTATAGACAAATTATGTGAGTGGGCAGACCTCTAGCTAATGGAGCTTAATATTGAAAAATGTAAACATCTTGAAATCGGTACGAGACCTAAAATTTCACATTATACCTTACACCATCAAGGCAACACATCAATAATATTTAAATCAAGGAATGAAATGGATTTGGGAGGAAATATTGATGATGGTTTGAAATATACAGTACATGTCCATGAAGCTGTAAGGAAAGCCAAAATCAGATAACTGGAATTGTCTTCAAGACTTTTACTTATATGAACCCATCTATGTTCACTACTCTCTACAAAACCCTTATTCGCCCACATTTGGAATATGCGTCTGTTATTTGGTCATCACTATATGCCAAGGAAAAGATTCAATAGAAAAAGTCCCGCGTATGGCTACAAAACGCGTTCCTACATTATTCCACAAGCCATATCCTGAAAGATTAAAAATCCTAGACTTACCAACATTGCAATATCGCAGAGAAAGAGTTACAAATTTACCAAATTTTGAATCAAGTGGATAAATTGGACAAAACCAATTTTTTGACGTGAATACTTATAGATCCACAAGAGGATACTATCAAAAACTGTTCATACCTCACTTTAGAAACAATCAATCCGGAAATCGTTTCAGTAATCGTGTCATTCAACCATGGAACTCATTGTCCGAGAATGTTGTGTCTGCTACATCTGTCAACGCGTTTAAGGATAGGTGAAACAAATTCTGGAAAGAAATTCCACCAGGAAATAAAAGAAGGAAATTATTAGTGTGATGAAACTTATCGGAAAACTTATAAGGAATAGTGCGCAACCAAAATGGAAATGTATCCATCAACATTAAAGAACTAACCTCACTGTATCTTCACCAGAAGCCTGAAGTGGCTTTCAACAATTTAACCCATTGATTGATTGATAATGTGAAACTTTGGTCATTTTCGTCTATTTTTACTAAGTTTTTCATGTAGGAATCATAGAACACAATTTTGAACACATTTTATTATTCCTGAAGATGTATCTTAATTAAGTGCCTACATGTTTTTAGTAAAAATTAAGTTTGTTCAAGATATGCTCTATAGTTGCATAGAGAAAAATACCAAAATGACAAAACGTCAACATTGTTACCATGGCAACTAAAGCAATAATAATGGAAACCTGATATCTTACATGTAAATAAATTATAGATATACTGAAATTTTCAGATATAACCGATTGATTCCGTAACACTTAGTTGAAAATTTGATAGATCTAGGGGCCAATAAGGGACTTAACCACACATACATGTACTTGGTAATACTTTATACTTATTTTGTGAAAAATATTTTTCATTATATATGTACATTTTTAATCTGCAATGCATGCTCTTTAACTTGCCTTATCAGCTTTAAGGGATAAGTAACCAATTATAAGTGTGATATATGCCTTATCTGACACACAGGGACCTGGCAGGATTTTTTATCCACCAACGGTATACATATATATATCAAGGGTATGAACTCGGCGGTCGAGAAAAACGGACCTACTTTTTTAATGTAGGTTTCACCCAACCAAATAAATATTTTGTTGTAAATTTCGATAAACGGAAGAAAAGATAAAAAACATATTAATAAATACCTCAATCTAATTTCTTTATGCGTTTGAGATTGAACAAACGTGTATTGAATACAAAATTGAAGGAAATCCTTGATTTATTACGGTGTCCGTCGGACAAAATAGTAAGCAAATGAAGCTGCGATGGATTGTGTTGTCGAAGTTTCGCGCATGTGCATTGTTACACACTAAAAGTAAACAAAATGGCTGAACGAAAGTGTGTGAGATAAAAAAAATATATATATATATCTGAATCGGCAACAAAGTGGAGGAAATTATAATGGGATCGGTAGCACCCTAGGATATCTATAGGGAATTAAATTCAGAGATGGCATGTACAATAGAAGAAACAGAAGCCACATCTCAAGCGGAACTTGCCCGGATCTGTTGGGGCTCATGTAACTGCGTTGCACGTGGTGGGTTAAATTTCAACGCAAGTAGCATGAAGTGTTTCACATTATATGATATGTTTAAACAGTCCATCGTACTTCGATTTGTTGTTGATTTTTTTTTAACTAAACATGCCGTGTCAAACTGTCACTGTCATCTGACTTTTTGTTGCACGCTTCCGTTTGTTGCTGTGGCTTCGTTTTGGGAAAAAAAATACGTCATGTTCTATGTAAAGCTTGACTTCGCTCTATTTTTAGAGGAGTATTTTCCAAGTCAAGCTAGGCAACTGACCACCCATATTGTTCGCTGTATGCATTAAAAATGGTCTGAAGATTATATCTATGTAGGCCTACAGGATAAATTTTCGATTTCGTAGTCTTTATATTTCATTGAGCGAAATTCACCTTTAATAAATTGGCTCTATACACCATTGTGTATGGTGGCTGATTACGGCCATCTCGTGTTGTTGTGTTGTCGCCTTGTCGTGTTGTCGCCTTGTCGAGTTGTCGCGGTCTCAAACTGCGACAACCCGAGATTTAACAGTTAAAATGTCGACTAGTCGCGTTTTCGAGCCGCGACAAGTCGACAACACGACAAGTCGACATTTCAAACACGCTAATTAGCGCGTACAGAATCTCGTGTTGTCGCGGTAAAATGTCGACTTGTCGTGTTGTCGAGTTGTCGACTTGTCGTGTTGCCGAGTTGTCGACTTGTCGTGTTGTCGAGTTGTCGACTTGTCGCCTTCCTGTTACACATGCGCAAACAATGGATAACACTCGCCATATTGGATTGCTAATGAAAATAATTGTGTGCATGTTTTTGTAGCTATATGAAGATATTTGATAGCAATTTCTTTACCGAGAGTTGTCAAAGTATTTTTCTCTGAACTATGAATTTCAATAATTTGTTTATTATGTGATAATCGTGTAATAATGCTCTGGTCACGCCGTCTGATTAGTACGCAGTAATCGTCATCTGTTAATTTTAAGGTCACTTGAACCGCTAAGGCCTAATATTTCGAAGGCCCGTTAATCCGAAAATTAGAAAATATTGCAATTTTATGGTGGCATATGTCTGCCATCGATTTGCCGACTTACGACTTAATAATGTCGACATCGTTAAGGCATTAAGTCGACATCATATCGGAATATGTCGACACAAACAGAAGAATATGTCGACTTACCACATGTACATGCCCACATAATGAATCCAAGATATTTATGTAGACAGTCGGTAACCCGGCGATTAATGTGTTTATGCTCGGGTGTGACACCGACTTGTCAGTTATTGATGTCGACATCTAAACTAAAAGAGTCGACATCTGGTCTTGAAAGTGGAAATCAAAGGCCACCCTTTCATAAAGCACTGTGTATATGCAGCAAAAGCCATACAGCAGAGATCGACGTTGATTGGTAATTAAAGTTTTTTATTTATTTGATTTAAAAAAACAACAAAAATTGTGATCCTGCACATCCCGGCCAAGAAACTGTAGCCTGCGTATACGTAGCTGTTAGCCCGAGCTAAGGAAGTGTACAACGAATTATTAATATATATAACCGTGTGTTGAAAATTTGTTTCAAAGCTGTGTGTGTGTTTTGTTGATTGCCATTCGTACCAAGTCCATGTAGTACATACCGTACTATACTATATTAAAAGAATGAATGAAAAAAAAAAAAAAAAAATTATGTTGTATTTTCTTGTGAATCCCGAAAAATACCAGTTACGTAATTTAAAAGCCATAAAGGTCACAGTACAGGTACATATATGTACACAATACACATTGGGAAACCAGCTTTATTTGTTAGCTTGGCCTGTCCATATATATATAATATACATAAATATTTACATCCGTCGATACACTTATATAAAGGCACAACGAATTTTTGTTACGGTCTCAATGGTCAGATACAACCTTTGGGCTAAAAATCCTCCAGGGACGCGGTTTTAAACTCCCAACTCGCGAAACATCTGCATCTATTTTAGTAAAAACATGCATTCTTTGTAGTCAAACGTAGTAAAAAAAAAGTCACATGCTTGTACCTCATTCATGCCATTGGCCGGAATATACAATTGTATTATGGGTAACTAGTGATCAGTGATTTTGTGTTTACTTCCAAATATGGTGATAGTTTGCTTGCCATTTCTTCGGGGAAATTGATTTATTTGAAAATATTTAGACTCCAAAATGCTATTAATATTGCATGCATATCATTTTGACTTGCACATATGTATTATTTTACTATAAATAATGAACTGAAATGAGTTGTAAAACTGTCATTTTCCCGTTTTGTAAATAAATGATACAATACGAATTGACCAATTCAATAGGTCAAACCGTCTAATCTAAAATCAGCGAAGATCGGCTACTCCCGGCTAAATTCGTAGAATTCTAAATTTATATTTATATATATTATTACCTGCTTTAGGGTTCAGAACATATACATATAACACAGAGAAAATAAGATCTTCTTCAAAAGGCCTAATTATGTATAAATACCAGGTCAGAGAAATCACTCTATTTGGAAGTAAACACACACTCATGTGATCACTAGTTACCCACTAATATAATTCCATATTTATACCGGCCAATGGCATGAATGAGGTATAATCACGTGATTTGTTTTACTACGTTTTACTACAAAGAACGCGTGTTTTGTACCATAATAGGGGAAATCCTCCGCGGATCGTGGTTTCATTTCCACCATTTGAAATTGTTAGCAATACTATCATATCATAGTTTATTTTCCATATTATTTCCAAACAAATAGTATAAGCTTCCGCATAGCCCACTTAGCTTTTTGGGAATCTAATACATACATGTATGTACACATATACTAAGAAACACGGGTTTATGTGCTTACATGGCAGCTTCCCGCCTGGTAAATTGGGACTTAGGACCTAACTCATTATGCTTCGGTAGGTTCCGTACGAAAATGTATCATTTTGTTTGTCAGAATAACTCTTCATAGATTGAAAGGTCTCAAGGCCCTCTACCAATATTGTGAATTTCATGGCCCTGGGGTCTCGGAATTTTCCCCAGGGGATAGGGTCTGTACCATAGTTTATATAGGGAAACACATTTATGAGCATTATTTGCTCAATTTTCATAGGAAACAGATGCAATTGAATCAAATACTCTTCATATATTAAAAGGTTAAATGGGTATCATCACTGGCTGATTTCATGGGCCTGATAGGCCAAATATATGGTGCTTATATACAGTGTATGTATTTGTTTCATTCTTTATCCGAACTCGGGTGACCAATCAGAAAAAAAACATGCATGGCTGACAGGTGGCTATGTGTTTTGTTATTCCTGCTATATAGACTTCATTTTTAGTTTTCCCATGTTATAAAACATTTCCAAGAGGAAAGAAAAAGGTAAAGAATAACAGAAATGGAGAAAAGATCCATCTTTTATTGGCATGATTTACATCAGTCAGTAGTGGGTACCAAGTTCATTAAACTGTTTAAATGTGCAACTGCAGGGGCGTAGGGAGAAAAGGGTCCTCCTGCACATTTTTCGTACTTCATTTTAGAAAATTTTGCCGCTTTGCGGCGCATTTCCTAAAAGTTCAAGCACGTAATGTTCAAACCTGTAATAATAAAAATTAAATACACATGACTAGACTAAAAATGTCCATCAAGGGATTCTACTATTTCAAAAATGTTTCTTAAAATATTATATTGTTTATATGTCTAAGCAAGACAATTAAATCAATTCATTATTTTTTTTAGTTAAACAACAATGTGCTGATGGTGTGAAGTCGTATGTTCAGATCGAGCAGGGTTGCATAATGATATGACGACATTCACAATTATAATTTCTAAATGCAGGTAAATGTAAATCGAAAAATTACCACGTTAAGAACGCATTAAAATCCTCAAAATACACCGTAAAACTCATATTGGCCATTCCAAATCGTAATATTTTTCGCGGGGGAGACCCCCGGACACCAGAACACCAAAGTCTCGCGCATTCGGCGCTCGCAAAATCATCAAAATCGTAATTTTTTCCGGGGGAGATCCCCAGAACCCCTAAACACCAAAATCTCGCGCATTCGGCGTTCGTAAAATCATCAAAATCATCAAAATACATCGTAAAAATTATCTCAGCCATTCTAAATCGTAATATTTTTTTTCCAGGAGAGACCCCCGGACCTCCAAACACCAAAATCTCGACCCTTCGACGCTCGCACGCCATTTTGCATATTAATTAATTTCCTGTTAGCGTCGCCATTGTTATGGATGTGTACAAGGATTATATGTAATGATTTATGAAAAAAAGTATATAAAGTATATGTGGTTGTGTGTTGAATTAATCTCCCCCTGTGTGACCTATTGCAATTGTCTTTTGGCCGGCAACATCCAGTGTCTGTTGTAAACAATTTACAATCTTCTTAATAACCAAGAACCTCATACATGGACATGTTATTGGGCCATAGCATGCTGGGATGAAGGAATACAAAGTTTGTTCAAATCAATGATCTTGACCTATGTGCCAAGTCACAGGGCTGAGACATATTTATTTGTTTGTTTAAAAGCAAAACATTATTTATAACTGTGCATATCGGAATTCAGGTGACTGTTAGACATATATATCCTTATTGCCTGCTGCTCATTCTCAACTCTCATCCATTTGTAAACAATTCAAATTTTAACAAACTTCTTCTCCACAACACGGTTTTTCTCATTTTACAGCAAGTACAAAAACAACAACAATCAAATTACAATCATGAATATTTTGTATTGATATTAATTTTTTTGCAAATTTTCAGCAAAACAAACATGTTTCAAATTAAATTAATACACATATTTGATTAATATATTTGATCTGCATTCATTATTGAATTTTTAAAAAAAATGAAAAAAAATCAAGTTTTAATCAAGGGAGATAAATCCGTTTTGAAGGATTTTCCACAAAGTGGAAAAGTTAAGATTAATCAGAGATTTACTATTTAAATCTCTGGATAAGTTCACTTCCCATGCATTATTCAACCAAAATTTAGCCTGGTACATTAACACAAATTTATTAGATGAAGTAATTGTCGAGTATATATACATGAACTTTGACATCTGCCATGGTACAACATGTAATCTTCATTTATCAATGTTTCACAATAAAAGTCTACTCTAAGCCTTCTGTTTCAAATGGTGGAAATGAAACCACGATCAGCGGAGGATTTTCCCCATAATTGTACAAAACACGCGTTCTTTGTAGTAAAACGTAGTAAAACAAGTCACGTGATTATACCTCATTCATGCCATTGGCCGAAATAAATATGGAATTGTATTAGTGGGTAACTAGTGATCACATGAGTGTGTGTTTACTTCCAAATAGAGTGATTTCTCTGATCTGGTATTTATACATAATTAGGCATTTTGAAGAAGATATTATTTTCTCTGTGTTATATGTATATGTTCTGAACCCTAAAGCAGGTAATAATACATATAAATATAAATTTAGAATTCTACGAATTTAGCCGGGAGTAGCCGATCTTCGCTGATCCTAGATTAGACGGTTAGACCTATTGAATTGGTCAATTCGCATTATATCATTTATTTACAAAACGTGGAAATGACAGTTTCAGTTCATTATTTTTAGTAAAATAATACATATGTGCAAGTCAAAATGATATGCATGCAATATTAATAACATTTTGGAGTCTAAATATTTTCAAATAAATCAATTTCTCCGAAGAAATGGCAAGCAAACTATCACCATATTTGGAAGTAAACACAAAATCACGTGATCACTAGTTACCCATAATACAATTGTATATTCCGGCCAATGGCATGAATGAGGTATAAGCACGTGACTTTTTTTACTACGTTTTTACTACAAAAAATAGATGCAGATACAATGTTTATCCCGAGTTTGGAGCTAAAACCGCGTCCCGCGGGAGGATTTTTAGCCCAAAGGTTGAAACTGGCCATTAAGACCGTAACAAAAATTCGTTGTGCCTTTATTTAAGTGTATCGAGGGATGTAAATATTTATGTATACATGTATATATGGACAGGGCAAGCTAACAAGGTTTCCAAATGTGTATTGTGTATCTGTACTGTGACCTTTTTGGCTTTTAAATTACGTAACTGGTATTTTTCGTGATTCGCAAAAAAATGAAATCTTGAAAAAATCATTGTAATATAGTATAGTACGGTATGTACCACATGGACTTGGTACGAATGCTAATCCACAAAGCACAAACACAGCTTTTAAACGAATTTTCAACCCACGGTTATGTATATTAATAAATGATTATGGCCAAGAGGATGGGGATTCGTTGTACAAAGCAGAGTCCTTTTGCACTCTAACTTCCTCAGCTCGGACTCACAGTTACAATGTGTAAATACACGCAGGCTACAGCTGCATGGCCGGGATGTGCAGGATCACAATTTTTAATTTTGAAATCAAATAAATAAAAACTTTTCTGAATTAACAAAATCAACGTCGAACTTACACAGTGCCCTATGAAAGGGTGGCCTTTGAATTCCACTTTCAAGACCAGATGTCGACATCTTTTAGTTTAGATGTCGACATCAATAACTGACAAGTCGGTGTCAGTCGACATATTCTTCTGTTTATGTCGACATCTTCCGATATGATGTCGACTTAATTCCTTAATTATGTCGACATCATTAAGTCGTAAGTCGGCAACTCGATGGCAGAAATATGCCACCATACTATGGTACAAGCACTGACTTCAGTTTTCTATATTCAAAGATAGTGGTTATTTCATATGATTTGCGCATGTGTAACAGGAAGGCGACAAGTCGACAACTCGACAACACGACAAGTCGACAACACGACAACTCGACAACACGACAAGTCGACATTTTACCGCGACAACACGAGATTCTGTACGCGCTAATTAGCGTGTTTGAAATGTCGACTTGTTGTGTTGTCGACTTGTCGTGTTGTCGTGTTGTCGACTTGTCGCGGTTCGAAAACGCGACAAGTCGACATTTTAACTGTTAAATCTCGGGTTGTCGCAGTTTGAGACCGCGACAACTCGACAAGGCGACAACACGACAAGGCGACAACACAACAACACGAGATGGCCGTAATCAGCCACCATACCATTGACGTATATCTTACATTAAAGAGAAATAATTTATCTGTCCATTGAGTGCTTGATTAACGAAATTGGCCAAGTATTGACGAAGTTATGGCTTGATGAATCGGGAAATTTACTTAAAATATGCTAAGCTTAGGTAGACATTTCCTGGTCCGGTCGAAATGTCGTCTCGCCTCTAATGTGTACCTCAAAACCAAGCCAAAATCACAAAATCTACGCTTATGGTGGTGAAGAGTACCCATAACTGTGTTAATCTACAATCTCCTTTGGAAATTTCATGACCCGTCAGTGGCGTAGGAAGATGAAACGTAATGGGGGGGCAAAGGGTCCTCAATATTTTGTACCCCCCCCCCCCCCCCCCCCATCCGTGCGCCGCACCTACAGGAGGAGATTGATTCAACACACAACCATATATACTTTATATACTTTTTTCATATATCATTAAATATAATCCGTGTACACATTTATAGACAGTGGGGTGCTAAACGGAAATTAACAAATACGCAAATTGACCAAATTAGCGTGTGAGTGCCGAAGGCGGGAGATTTTGGGGTCTGGGGGTCGACTCCGGGAATAATATTACGATTTAGAATGGCTGAGATGAGTTTTACAATGTATTTTGATGAATTTGCGAGCGCCCGAAGCCGCAAGATTTTGGTGTTTGTGGGTCCGGGGGTCTCCCCCGGAAAAAAAATACGATTTAGAATGGCTGAGATGAGTTTTACGATGTATTTTAATGATTTTAAAGCGTTCTTACCATGGTAATTTTTCGATTTAAAGTAACCTGGATTTAGAAATGATAATTGTGAGAATTGTGTCGTCAAATCATTGTGCAACCCTGCTCGATCTGGACATACGGGCTTCACACCATCGGCACATTGTTTTGTAACTCAAAATAATAATGAATTAATTGTCTTGCTAAGTAATCAAAGTAATCTTTTAAGAGACATTTTTAAAATACAAATGTAGTACGTAGAATCCCTATATATGGACATTTTTAGTGTAATTCATGTGTATTGAATTTTTACTATTAAAGGTTTGAACATTATGTGTAGAAAATGCGCCGCGCAGCGGAATTTTTTTTAGAATGAAGTACGAAAAAAGTGCAGCAGGACCCTTTTTTCTTTCAAATATGCTTTTTTAGAACATTTCAGTCGGCGAAAATGGAGGGCAAAAAGACATGTGTAACAGGGTTATATTTTGTAATTGTTTAAATAAGTCATAAAATGTAATGTTATATATTTTAAGGTGTGTGTATCTTTAAAGTAGTAGAGATTTGTGTGGAGTGTGCGCCTTAAATGGTCTTGAATATAGGTATGAGAGGAATGTGAGTAGGTATGTCAGGTGACTTGAGACAGACATGACCATTGGAAAATAGTTTAAACTTATGTTGCATGCTTTTAATCTTCTTCTAAATTTCTACCACTTCTATTCTGGCGCCTGAGCCATATGCACCACACTTATTCCTGCAGAGTTTGTTCAGGGAAATTAAGAAGATCTGTAATTGTACCAGGTATCCACATTACGGGTTAAGAGGCAATAATCGCCCATTTTGGAAACCTCCGCACGATGTGTGGGGGTTTTTAAACCAGAATAAAGAAAAAACAAAGGAAATTATGCTTTTGTGGTTCATGATGCTTAAAGGTCCACTACCTTTCCGAAACGGCTTTTAATTTTTAAAATGGGAATGTAAAACAAGACCGATATTTTTGTAGAGTCTTAAAAATGATTAACCTACCGTTAATACTACATTTATCATCACCTTCTGAACGATTTGATTTAGATAAATAAAATGTTTATTTTCATAACGCGGGTCGTATTATGTTTCCCGCCGTCGTCCTAAATACCGCGCGGTAGTTGACTATCACTACGCCAGACGGCAAAACAGCGAATTGACTCTCCACTGTTTTCATATATTAGGCAGGAAATCTTGCATATGTTTTGTGTCGTAACCTTATTTTAGGTCATCGGTATGCATTTTCTGATGTTATTAATGTTTTTTAAGAAACCTTTATATTTTGCTTCGGAAAGGTAATAAACCCAATCGACCCCTGTAACAAATGGCAATTGGATCTACGAATTCAAGGAAAACTTTTCTGTACCTAAAAGGCCACAATGCAAATTTATTGATATGACAGATATTTTGAATACCGATATTCTTAGAGACTTTGCTGAAGGTGGGGTTGATGCCATCGGGAAATACACCGCTTCACACCAGGAAGCTTTCTTTGTGTTGACGGACTTCCTACGTGGTAATATTTTAAATAACTTTTTACCCATTTGAGTAACAACAGAAACATATACAGTCATTTGCCAAAAGTCTTCGTAATTTTGGATTTTTCCTTATATATTCTATGAATTTTCACATTTATTCTTTGATTTTTAATCAATTTTTGCATACTTGTAGAAAATTATCTACACTTTCAGCTCATAATAGATATAATTTTCCGATATTTTTTTTTTAAATAATTAATTTTTCTTTGTTTCTGGATTTCTGATTGGCCTATTATTTTTTTCATTCCGCGATGAAAAAAGAATGAGAATGGAGCAGAATCCCGACGTTATCGTGACGTCACAATACAAACATTGGCTTTGCGTATTGATTTGGAAAAAATAATCCATTGGAAAAAATCAGTGGAATTGTAAACTGTGGAAACGTATTTCATTTTTAGATTAAAGTAGATTGGAAAATTAATTATATTACGGGGATTCGGAAAATTAATTATATTACGCGGATTCTTACAAAAGTTTGCAAACAAAATGTCTTTCATACCCCGATGAAATTGAAAAATAGTGACTTCAATGCATAAACATTTCTTTTTGTGTGCACCACTAACACTAATGACGTCATTTCCTTCTTTGTTCTAATCAAAATGGCAACGAAAAAGTTTTGCGTGGGAATGAAATACGGTTTTCACAAAAAGTGCATAAGGGAAAATTATTAAATATTAGTAGTTGAAAGTGTAGATAATTTTCTACAAGTAGGCCCTATGCTAAATTTGATGAAAATCCGCGTCTAGATGAGATCAGGAAAAATCTAAGAAAAAAGTAAAATACATGGAATATATAGGGAAAAATAAAAATGAAAACTTTTGGAATACGACTACCTACAGGGTCCGTGCCTAATATTGTGACTACTGACGAACATATTATCGTGATTTGGAATTCACTTAAAATGTGCACGGATTATTGTTAGCGTTGTCTTAGCTAGCTATAGCCTCTTTTTTGACGATTCTGGCTAGTGTCATGCAAGGTATTAATTCACAAAAAAAAGGTGGCGGTTTCTGTTGACATACAAATGAATGCAGACCTTTCAAAATTCACATCACGATAATATACTCATCATGATAATTGACTCTGTACACTCCAATAACATGAGATGTCGATATTGAGAAACTTTTTGACAAACCAATATTGACCTCTTATAGCAGACAATATGCTCATATTGGACATGCAGCATGCTGGGATGAAGGGCTAAGTATGTTCAAATGAATGACCTTGACTGTCATTTAAGGTCACAGAGGTGAAATAGGTTAAAATCTATAAACGACTTCTTGAGAATAACTAGGAGGCCTATAGAGACCCGATATTGGGACTTGGACATGCTTGGATGGAGAGCTACCAAGTTCGTTCAAATGAATGACCTTGACGTACAACCAAGGTCACAGGGTCAAATAGGCTAAAATCTTTAAATAACTTTTTGTGAATAACCAAGAGGCCTAGAGACCTTATATTGGGTCTGTGACATGCTGGGATGAAGGACTACCATGTTTGTTTCTAAAAAAAATGACCTTGATCTTCATTAACAGGGGTCAAATGGACTAAAATCTTTAAACGACTATGTTGTATTGTGCCAATAATCAGATGACCGTTAAGGCCCATGGGCCTCTTGTCATATATATATATTTCAGCAAAGTCTTCATGTAAGTAAGAGTGACTTCATGTCATACTGACATAATTCTAGTTTCTTTTTTCTTTTTATTATTAGAACAAAAAAAAAACATAAAAAAACACTTCAGAAAGTTTTTCAAATGGCTCCTTCAGGAAATGAAAGTAAAGATACACAGATTATGACAGTGCTAGCCCACCACCTATTTTCTCAGTTGATTCCAGGCAAGAAATATGAAGTTGATGAATTCGCAAAGCAAGTACCAAAAAGATGTGTTTGTGGATGTAAGGCTGAGATTTGTAGCGGTAATACTGCAGTAGGTAAGATTATTTTATTTTTATTTTTTTGTTTGTTTTATAGTCATCGTGTTTTGTCGTTCGCTGTGCACCATCTGCCGTGCGCCTTGCGTAAACTTTCTTTCAAACGACTTCTTCTCAATAACCAAAAGGCCAATGATACTCGTATTTGGCCTGTAGGTTGCTGGGATGAAGGGCTACCAAGTTTGTTCAAATGAATGACCTTGACCTTCATTTAAGATCATAGGGGTCAAATAAGCTAAAATCTTTAAACAACTTCTTCTCAATAACTGAAAGGCCAAGGGTGCTTCTTAATAACCAGGAGGCTTAGAGACCTGATTTTACCTTCAGAAAATAACTAATTATGCAAAAGCTCTTCAAATCTATAAGGCCTCCTTGACCCACAAGTTTTAAAATAGATTATCCCAAGGATACCTCCATTTGAAGACCCCACTTCCTGTATGTCACTTCCTGTTTCATATTTCTTTTTGGCTTCAATCTTGTTTGGTAGCTGGTGTTCCATCTGAGAATTCTATCCACCTCTATCAAGCTCAGGGGCAGTTAATA
The DNA here is from genome assembly GCA_004382745.1 of Argopecten irradians irradians. Classification (NCBI taxonomy): domain Eukaryota; kingdom Metazoa; phylum Mollusca; class Bivalvia; order Pectinida; family Pectinidae; genus Argopecten; species Argopecten irradians. The sequence continues at coordinate 131,842 of SAYR01062285.1, read as the reverse complement.
ACTGCTTATAAGCAACTGAAATTGTGTCTGGTGTTGTTCACCACTTTTTAGGTCAGATGACCTATAGCCATCATGTTTTGTCTGTCGCCATGCGACATTCACCCGAGTTCATGTTCCACCAGGGTGCCTGCCTTGTCTGATTCCATGCTTGTTGGTGTCATGGCTACACCTTCAGTCACATATGTGACTTCATGCACTTCTAGTACTACTATGCTGTTTTCTTACTGTTATACCAAGGGGATTGCTTCCTGTGTCTCCCTTCTGGGTTTTCCTTCCCCGGGAACCCCTGTTGGGTCCTGTTCTATTTCTATGGTTGGTAATGGTAAGGGCTATCAAGTTGTCATAATGAATGACCTTGAACTTCATTCAAAGTCACAGGGGTTAATAGGCTGAAATCTTTTAAACAACTTCTTCTCAATAACTGAAAGGCCAAGGGTGCTGATATTGAGAGTCTGTGACATGCTTGGATGAAGGGCTACCAAGTCTGTTCAAATGAATGACCTTGACCTACTTTTAAGATCAAAGTTGTCAAATATATCATTAAGTTACAGTTTCTACTAAAAAGGTCAGGTATTGCCTTAACTGTTAACCAATACTGTATAATTTGACTGTTTTGTGTTGTGTCGATAGTCAGATGACTGTTAAGGCCCATGGGCCTCTTGTTCAAATCAGTGTGGCCTAAGTATTGTAATTCTCTAAATGTTGGTAACATTTGGGTGTCAATAACATATTACAAGCTCTTCTTGATTCATGATTATGAAAATTACGGCACATAAAATGTTGATAGAAATAAGCGGCATATTACAAAATTTTTGATTTTAGAGATTTATCAGAGACTTGATTTTACATATACAGGTTCACGAGGGACATGGCATGGCAGGGTAGATATTTTCCTGAATCACATAATTGCTGTGGCATTCATAAAGGAGCAATTGGTTGATGAAGATGAAGAATATGATGATGAGGACATCAATGAACATGAAGGTGAACCTGAAAAGAAAAAAAGAAAGCTGGAAAGTTGTGATATTTGTTTTGAAGTGAAAACTAGTAAAAAACACGACATTGTTCTCTTAGATCAGAAAATTATGAAGCAAATCTTGGCACAAGCTATTACAAATGGCTTTGCCCAGGTTAACACGAATAAAAACTCATTAGCTAATTTTCTGATTCCTACTTTTGGAGCTACATCAGAGCATGTGACAATTTGTCTGTATGATCCTGAAAATGATTATCTCTTGTACACTCATGAACAACTTCCATTATTTTTTCGTCTCACAGACCCACAGGGACCTGGCACGATTTTTTTGAAACTAACAGTATACATATATATATATTGTAGTATCAAGGGTATGAACTCGGCGGTCTAGAAAAACTGACCTATTTTTTTAAAACCGTGATTATTTTAATAAATGGGTTCTATACAACATTGACGGATATCTTACCTTAAAGAGAAATAATTTCTATTTCCATTGAGTGCTTGATGAATAAAATTGGCCAAGTATTGACGAAGTTATAGCTTGATGAATCGGTAAATTTACGAAAAAATTGCTAGGTAGACATTTCCCTGTCCGGTCGAAATGTCGTCTCGGCTCTAATGGGTACCTCAAAAACCAAGCCAAAATCACAAAATCTACGCTTGTGGTGGTAAACAGTAACCATAACTGTATTCATCCACAATCTCCTTTGGAGGTGTCATGACCCGTACTTTGTAAAAACTCCATTTAAACATCGTGTAGCTCTGTTACATTAACCGTCACCGCCATGTTCATTTGTTTTTCGGAACGCTTCTCGAGTTTACCCACAAGCACAACACTACATAATTTGCATAATGTAGTCACGATATGTAAAGTCGAGAAGCGTTCCGAGAGAAAAATGAACATGGCGGTGACGGTTAAAGAGTAAGTGAGCTACACGATATTTAAATGGAGTTTCTACAAAGTACGAGTCATGACACCTCCAAAGGAGATTGTGGATGAACACAGTTATGGGTACTGTTTACCACCACAAGCGTAGATTTTGTGATTTTGGCTTGGTTTTTGAGGTACCCATTAGAGCCGAGACGACATTTCGACCGGACAGGGAAATGTCTACCTAGCATATTTGACGTAAATTTCCTGATTCATCAAGCCATAACTTCGTCAATACTTGGCCAATTTTGTTCATCAAGCACTCAATGGAAAGATAAATTATTTCTCTTTAATGTAAGATATCTGTCAATGTTGTATAGAACCAATTTATTAAAATAATCAAGGTTTTAAAAAAAATAGGTCCATTTTTTTCGACCGCCGAGTTCATACCCTTGATACTATAATATATATATATGTATACTATTGGTTAAAAAATTTCGTGCCAGGTCCCTGTGCACAGACCAGTTAGAAGAGACCACCATCATCATTATTTGGCTCTTCCTGAATTTCACTCTTTTTACAAAAGAAAGCGTTCATTCTTTCCTAGCTCTTGAGAAGTCAAGGCTACATGATGATTTGGAGGAATATCTAAAGTTATACAAAAAAGCTGAAACTAGAGTTAATTTTTGGTCCCAGTCATCAAAAGTACCTTGTTTCCAATCGGTACACATGACACATTGGGATCCAAAGTGAACTTAGAGATTCTTGAAATCTTGATCACCTGTTGGGATGAACCATTGAGTTGAGATTATGCATTTGGTATCCACTTCCTGATTTTAAACAAATTTTGCTGGTATCAACCCAATAGATTAAAGGCCCAATAACCGTATCTTTCTTATTTTTTTCATGAAGTAGAAAAATGTTGGGAAAAAAACCTGTTGTAAATCATGCAGAGACAGGACTCAATCGAAGTCAAGATGAGTGAGTGTGATTTGGAATATTTAAACTCAAATAAATATTAAACATGCTAGGTGGGTCCCACTTAGTCAAACAAGCCGAAGTTAGCTGACATTGTAATGTCGTTGCCAAGAACGTCATGTGACTATCTTAACTACGTAACGTCTCTCCAAACTCTTCCGAAAACGGGTCATGAACTTTCCGACTTCCGTTCGGCAATAATGTAACTTCTATGACGACCAGTTTAAAATGAAAGCTTGTTTACATGTATCGACTTTCAACAACTGCTGTACCAAAGTTATTAAAAAAGCATTATAAATATTCTATAATATATCTTAATTTCAACTACATCTACAAATACTAACAATATTGGAGTCAAATTTAACTTCAATTTTTGTTGATAGATATGTATAGTGTGGCTTTAAAGGGACTAAATCGTTAAAAAATCATGTAATAAAAGATAAACAAATTATAGAACTGAAAATAATTGTAAAAGTTGTGTACTTTGTGTTAATAACAAAATTTAAAAGTTTGTATAACTATTTTGTTCAAAATGGAGAAAAATCTGAAAATAAATAGAAACGGCCTAGTCACTATTTCATTATCTTTCCGCTTAGTAAACAATCCCTGTGTGCATGCACTATGTGGGAACATTCACCGAAGGAAATCTCATCTGTCTAATGGACATATCTGCTATCGACTGAAAACACCAATTTATCGACTGTTCCTGATAACCGTGTTAAATCTAATAAACGTTGAAACGTATGCAGAAGTTTTGTGAAGAGTTTCTAAGTGTAAATATTCATATTGTACAGGTTTTTGCAGCTATAAAGAAGAGTATTCATTATATTATATAATTTTATACTTGTTTCTACCATTATTTTATTTTCATTTGTCATGAAATTAGGTACTAGTCCGATAAACATGCCAATATTATTAGGTTTGAAAAAAATTGGCCTAATATATAGACTTTATAACAAGGGAAAAAAATGGAAACAAAAACTAATAAAAATCTAGGCATGTTTAGCGGACCAAGGATTTATAAGTCTCATATATGTCTAATGAGGTACATGTATTTCTTTTATCATTATATCAATATTTGGATACGTAGAAAAGTAGGTCTGTTTACATTCTTCATCCACTATTTCGTTATATAATTAGCTGAAGAGTTCCGATACAATTTAACGATATTCATACGCACTTGATGCTCCTGGGTCACCGAACGAAATTATCCTTCTGATGTTCCTTTAACCATAACCGCCATGTTCATTTTTCTTGGAATGCTTCTCGATTTTACATATAGGGACTGCATTATGCAAATTATGTAGTGTTGTGATTGTCTGTAAAATCGAGAAGCGTTCCGAAGAACAAATGAACATGGTGGTGATGGTTAAAGTAGGCCTAAGTGAGCAACATGATCAACATGTTTAAATGGAGTTTCTACAAATTATCGGTTATGACATCTACAAAGGAGATTGTGGATGAACACAGTTATGGGTACTATTTACCACCACAAGCGTAGATTTTGTGATTTTGGCTTGGTTTTTGAGGTACCCATTAGAAGCGAGACGACACTTCGACCGGACAGGGAAATGTCTACCTAGCATATTTTTAGAAAATTTCCAGATTAGTCAAGCCATAACGTCGCCAATACTTGGCCAATTTTGTTCATCAAGCACTCAATGGAAAGATGAATTATTTCTCTTTTAATGTAAGATATACGTCAATGGTGAATAGAGCCCGTTTATTAAAATAATCACGGTTTTAAAAAAAAAAAGGTAAATTTTTCTCGACCGCCAAGTTCATACCCTTGTACTATAATAAGGGCGAATGGCACGAAGTGCGAAGCACTTCCAAGGTACATACATGAAATTGTAAGAAAAAACTCAATCTTCAAAATTCAATCCTACACACTGACAGCTTCAGTTTGCGGCCGCCATTTTTTTACCCACTGTTAAAAAATCCCATCAGCGTGAATGCAATGCTTTGAAGTCAGCTCATTATGTAACCAAGCGGTTCAAACGCTTTTATGATTTGACGAACGTAATATTCATCCGGCAGAAGCTTAGTGCTATTGTTCTTTATTTGCAAGCGTTCTAGTGATAGACCACCTTCCAATATAATCAACTGACCAAAAACGGGATATCTGTTATGGAAATAAGAATTTCCTCTATCTCTTATCTGGATTTCTTTCTCAAATGTAGGTTTTGGGACAATAATAGAGTGTGAATAAAAAACAAACAGAAAATTCGGCTCCGTTATTTACACAAATTGAACTTTCAACGTACAGTGCATAATTAATTGGTACTGAAATCTGCGCTTTATCAGGCCTTGCCTTCAGTCATATTAAGTTCTAGATATTAAGTATATATATATATGTACTGTTGTTAGTTTAAAAAAAAATCGTGCCAGGTCCCTGTGATCTGACATATAAACATGCATGGCTGATGCATCATTTTAATAATCAAACCGAGGCTCACGGGCACTTGACATAATTACAGGGGCTTACTAATAACCGGATTATGGCAGATTAGGATTATCTTGTTCTTGCACAACAAGGGCCCTTGTTGAACTGATGAAATTTGAGACAGAATTGTTAACGGACGGAAGGACGGACCACGGACGAAAGACGATTTGATGGGCTAATTGACTTTAACGCAGCAGCACTTGACTTGAGCGGCATTTAATTAGTTGAAAATTTCAATACAGGTTCACACATCGTGCATACCATTGATGTGTCAATCAAAACCTTCTATACTGCATCACACCACACGAAATTAAATACAGTACATGTAGGCTAAAAACAAGATATAAAACAATCTGTTAGAGCATAAAAGTCTGTAAAACCAAGGAAAGTACGTTTGAATTCACTGTACTAGAAACATAGATTATCAATTCAAAATTTCATTACTAAACTACTTCTTGCAATATCTATATATATATATATATATATTTAAAAATAAAATCCTTACATCCAAAAGACTCCTTTTGATCACATAATTTATATGTTCTATTGCCTTTTGTCAGTTCCTAATTTGTTTCACTTACTAACAAATAATAAGAAATTACCTCCCATTGTCCACTGCATGAGCAGCTAAATAACCACAACACAATCTGCTTATATCATTTTTGTTCGCATATATACATATTCAAATGTCTACACTAGGCCAAATTGCTCTTCTTGGTAGCCATTTTGCTGCATGATAAAATGTGAGATGGTAATTTAATAGTTGGTCAATCATTAAATTAGTTGAAATTCAAATATCAACAAAATAGTGAAACTTTGATGGGACTGTGACATAACCCGCGGCTAATTATATAAGAGGTCGGTGCCTTATCCATTGCAGCTCGGAGACACATTTCATCGAAAAAAAGTTCATCGATTAAAAGTCCTATATATGAGTAATAAACCGCCCTTAATTACGTATTTATTCATCCGTGTAATTGTGAATATATGTTTCTAACTCAAATTCACTCACTCACTCTCTCACTCACTCATTCAATTTCAATTTTTTATTTCCGTAATCTTTGCGGCTTATAAGACACGAAGTACAATTTTAATACAATCACTCTCCTGTACATGTTTGATGTGTATACAATAAAACACAAACATTAGCACACAATTATTATACATCAGATACTATACAGTTACGGTGTATTAAGAGGCTGAGAACGTTTCAGGAATACAAGTTTGAAGAATTTTCCGAGATTATCTAAATCTTTAACATTATTGACACTGAGTAATTGAACAAGTTTGAACACACTTTAATGATAAAAATAATAAGGTTTCAGATCTAACTCGTAGTTGGGTATAAAAAGGACGTTTAAGGATGAAATGAAACTCGTGCATCTTCTATATTTGGTCGTGCTACATTTTGAAACCTACCACTTTCTATATTTAACTTATGCATATGACTACTTAATCGCATACTTGTAATACTGTTTTAATACTGATGCTCCATCGCCGACAGAGCAAAAATGATACCCATCATTTGAGCAATAATAGGTGATTAATCGTGTATATATATGCCTAATTAACACAAAAAAAATCTCAAAATAAGTAATTTTGCTTTCGATACATGCGCAATCAGTACTGCATTCCATATAGGACATAGTGCCACGGAATTTTTTCTGGATGCAATTAATTATTTTGATATTTTTATCTTGAAATTAAATTAGATGCTCAAACCTTTCAATGGTGGTAAAGGTGTAAAGTGAGTAACTTTTGTAACTGAAGAAAAATACTAAATCGTCTGCTATTTTTGATAGAGAAAAAATTCCATTTGTCAGCGGTGGAGCATCTTTAAATAATATTGCAAACCAAAATTGTCCACTAGATGTTGATATAAAATTCCTTTTGTGGAATTCTGTATTCTGTATAAAATTTATTGAGTACATATATCATTAAAAATTTTGTTCAATTAATTCATATACAATATTACTCTCATAAGTACTGTTCCACAAATACCCAATCCTAGCTTTTTCAATTCGGCTTGTGCATTCATGATCTTATCATCATTATCTAATATTCTTTGCTCATAACATGCTTTTATTATACAATTATCAGTTTCTTTAAGTTTTATCCAGTATTTCAATATTTTCATTTTCCGGATAATATGCATAGGCATTCTACCTAACTCGTAGTTTACAAGGTCGTTACAAGTGTTTTTACCGACGCCTAGAACTCTTTTAGAAAAACTAACTTGTACCTTTTTGATCATTCATTTCGTTATTCATCACTCATCCTTTAATTAATTAATTCAATAGTCAATAATTAATTAATCAAAGACTAATGAATGAATTGATTGATTGATTAATTATTTATTCATTCATTCATTCATTTATTCATTTTCATTAATTAATTTATTGATTGATTCATTCATTCATACAACAATGAATTCATGCATTATTTCAATGTAGTCAAGTCTTGTAAGACCGTAACAATTCACAATAACAACGACGTCATTAATACCATGACGTCATCCTTAACAACTGTTGCTCGATCAGCATCCGAGTAGGTAAGTAAAAGCTTTAAGACAAAATAATTATTACCAGATTGGGAATTATGCATTTTCTATTAGAAACAAGAGATTTAGAACTATACTTCACATACAAGTGTCGCATACATTCATGATTTTCATGTGAAATTTTCATGCGGGGATGAGCTGAAACACACCGGTATCATGCGAGATACAGTATTCGCTCAGTTGACATCGTTGGTAAGCTAAGGCTAGCTTGTGGAGATGTATTAAAAGTTTCTTCAAACAATGACATAGCGTACTATGGACTTCCGGTTGCTTAAAATGATGTATATACAGTCATTTCTTTAATGTTGAAATCCTTTTTCGTTACTAAGGGAACAGGAGATATATATATACACATTTTTACTTAATCTCATAGTATGAGATACCGACACATATATAAGTGCCAGACACTGATAAAAACACAGGTTAAAAAGATTCCATGGATTTAGAATATTACAGGGTTTGCTGTCCATTCCTGTGAGTAATTTTTTTCACCCCGATTTGTACAATTTTGTCAGAAAGATGGTTGAAAATTTCCTATGTGGTTTTTCCAGTACTTATTGAGTCTTGACTTGAAGGTGTTAAGAGATGGTGAACACACCACTTCCTCTGGTAGAGAATTCCAGATGTTGATAACTCTGTTGCTGAAGAAGTGGCCTGATTTTCCCAGTCTAAATTGCCTTTTATATAGTTTTCTGGAGTGCCCCCTTGTTGAAGTTCGCCCAATTTCATCGAATAGTGAGTCAACGTTCAGTATGTCCAAATGATTTAGAATTTTGTAGGTTTGGATGATATCTGCTCGTTTTCTACGATATTGAAGTGTTGGTAGTCCCAGACTCTTTAAGCGATCTTGGTAAGGTAGATGTTTTAAACACGGTATCCTTTTTTGTTGCTCGTCATTGTACGTTTTCAATGACGGTCATGTCTCTGACCAGGTGTGGTGAGGATACTGGTGTTGCGTATTCCACAATTGGACGAATAAGTGATTTGTACAGTGCCAGGAACATTTAAGGGCTCATATACGAGAATGATCTAAACATTAAACCGATGATTTTGTTAGCCTTTGAGCTTGACGAGTTGGCATGAATTGAGAACTGCAGGTTTTGGTCAATGTTCACTCCTAAGTCCTTTTCCGACTCTACTTTTTGTACTGGTGTTGCGATGCCATCTTGACTAATAGTATAAACATGGTTTCCCTGAGATCTGCCAATCTCCAGGTATTTACATTTGGATGTATTTAGTTGCATGAGCTAGGTCTGTGTCCATCTACACATTTGGTCTATGTTGTGCTGCAGGTTTTGTCTATCATCCATATTGTTGATTTTGGAGTATAACTTTGTGTCGTCGGCAAAAAGTTTAATTGTACAGTTTAGCATGTCTGGCATATCGTTGACATAGATCAAAAAGAGGATTGGACCTAGTTCACTCCCCTGCGGTACTCCACTTGTAACTGGATGGGGTTCTGATGTTGCTCCATTTACAGATACTCGTTGAGTCATGTTGTCGAGAAAAGCTTTAATCCATCCCAACAGTTTACCGTTGATTCCGTACTGTTTTAATTTATGGAGGAGGAATTTGTGCGAGACTTTGTCGAAAGCCTTGCTAAAGTCCAGATTAATGACATCAACACTTTTTCCTGAATCTATGCTTCTGGTCCAGTTTTCCATTGATTCTAGTAACTGAGTGACACACGATTTTCCAGATCTGAAGCCATGTTGGTGATGATTGAATAGGTTGTTGGTATCCATATAAGCTACAATTTCATCCCTTACTATCCGTTGCATGATTTTAGATGGAACTGATGTTAAGCTATGTGGTCTGTAATTGCTAGGATCGTTTTTTGCTTCCTTTTTGAATAATGGAGTGACTATGGCTTCTTTCCATGCTGATGGCAATTTACAGTTTTGTAGGGACTTCTTAAAAATAATTTTTAAATGTCCTTTAAGATCTTCTGCTGCTTCGGTTATTAACTTTGGGTGAATGTTGTCAGGGCCAGGAGACTTGTTAGGGTTAATATTCTTAATGGCTTTTAGTACTTTTTCTTCTGTGATGTCTATGTTGACTATGTCGTCTTGTTGATGTCTTCGGGGAAAGGGAGGTAATTCGACATCTTGGTCTTTGACAAATACACTTGCAAAGTAGTTGATTAATGTATCTGCTGTTTCCTTGCTGTTGGTTGATAGTTCCCCATTTGGTTTTTTTATTTCTCCTATGGTTGATTTAACTCTGGATTTGGATTTGACATGAGACCAGAATAGTTTTGGGTTTGTTTTGATCTTCCCAGCAAGGTCCTTTTCGTAGTTGTATTTCGAGGATCGAATTTGTTTTGTAGCAATGTTTCTGGCAGATTTGTAAAGTCTGAAGTTATCTTCTGTCTTATACGGAAGCGTATTAGGCTCACGTACGAAAATATTTTTTAGGATAGCGAAAATTTTTATTTCGCGGCCGCCAGATAATTAAGTGGCGGCCGCCAAATAATTGTCTGGCGGCCGCCACTTAATCATCTGGCGGCCGCCACTTAATTGATCTGGCGGCCGCCAATTAATTATCTGGCGGCCGCCACTTAAATTTCTGGCATATACTTATCTGGCGCCCGCCATATAATTATCTGGCGGCCGCCAAATAAATTAAGTGGCGGCCGCCAAATAACTTAATCAATGGCGGCCGCCAAATAAAACATTTTCGCTATCCTGAAAAAACATTTTCGTACGTGAGCCTAATACGCTTCCGTAGTCTTACAATGTAAGTATTTGATCCAGCGACGATTTTAGCTCGAATGGCTGACTTGGCCTCGTGACTCAAATCACGGTTTTGAGGTTTGTCGGTGTTTCTCCCCTTACTCACTGGTATAAATTTCTCTATAATGTAGTTAAAATGAACAGTAAGGGAATTCCAAGCTACATCAACATCTTGGATTGAGTTTAAGCGATGACAGTCTATCTTGGCGAGGTTACTTTTTATCTCTGTGTACTGACCCTTGAAGAAATTTCGATGAGTTGAAGTTTGGTTCTCTAGAGGTGTTTCCTTGTAACAATAAAGTCTAAACTGGAGACTTAGATGGTCACTTTTTCCCAGTCCTGATTCATAGGATATGTCTCGTATCATTTCTTCTTCGTTGGTAAAAATGAGGTCAAAAGTAGATGGAGTCTGGTTTTCTCGGTAACGTGTTGGACTAGTTACGTGTTGGATCAGAAAATTGTCACGTGCTGCTTCTAGGAATTTTGTTGCTGGGTTATTTAGGCCTGACTTTGATATCTGATCACCAAGGCCAAGCACGACATCCAGACAACCCTAGCAACAAATGTAACTTCTTTGGTAGATGCCAGGCAAAAGGAACTTGAGGACAGGAAAAACAAAAGTAACAACATCATCCTATCTAACGTTCCAGAGCAAACCAGTCAAGACCCACTTGACACCAAACGGAAAGATGAAAAAAACATACAGACCATTGCCTCATCACTAGGAATAGACGACCTCGCTATTGTTGCCCAGTTTCGGATGGGAAAAAGAAAACAGGGACAAAACAGACCACTTGTTGCTGTCCTAGAACACAAAAAACAGAGATAATCACTGCTTGAGAAGGCACCCCAAATAAAAGACTCTGTACCAGAAAATCTGATCCGTGAAATCTTAACTCGTGACTTAACACAAGAACAAAGAAGGGAAAGAAAGGATAAAAAAGCATTACAAGACCGGGGTGACCAAACTACAGTAAAAGAAGATACAACAGAACCAGCTCTACGCAGGACGAGATGTAACCCGAAGTTTGGAGAATGCTCCGACTCGGGCCATATCGTTCCTCACGTAGAAAATTTTGGCAGGGCATTCAGTCGTAACCTGATGTTTGGGGAATGCTCCGACTCAAGTTCGCTGAAAATGTCTGCCAAAAATAAGTGATAATTATACGTAATTTCCACATGTATAAGTCATATGTAGCCACATATGTGAATCATGCCTATCACGCATGTCATATGTAAATATATTTTCATGCATTTTACACATATTATTAAATTACATGTATGTGCGGAAAAAAGCACATTTAATAAATTTGTAAATCTTATATCCCATGTTTATACATTCTATCACCATAAAAAAACTCGAATTGTTCTAGAACTTGGCTAGAAATGGAATATATAACTAGTACGCAATACTTTCTATGTCAAACCTCACATTCTATTATAATACAATAATACACAACAGTAGAAGTGGTGAATACAATTCTATATCAAATATTTAATCTGATATTATATTTAATTGATGAACAGACAAAAACTCCTGTCTTTTAGTTGATAATAAAGTTCAGCTTTTTGTTATGGAATAAAAACATTTTTTCCAACTAGGCTTGTCATCTTTAAAAGTTAGTCTCATTTTGAATTGAAGTTGTCAATACCAGTTCCCATAATCATACTGTGGTCAATATTTAAAAGAATCTCATATAGAATAGCCTAGCTGTTTTTTCCATAGGCACACAAGTCCAATTAATTGTTGGATGCTGATCTAGGTATATCTGATCCATCGATGGCGTCTGAAGCTTTCGCAGTCTACCTCTTTTTCATCACTAAATACTGTAATTTACATAAAACAGCTTCACAATTTTGCAGTTTTTCAGCTCCCCCAGTTGCTTGCCTTTATTCAAGTTTCCTTTCACTTTTAAAAACCAAAACGAGGATATTTTATAATGGTATTCTACAATAATTTGTAAAAAATTAAGATGAATGATAATGAACACAAAGGCATTAATAAAGTACATGTGGAACTAGAATACTGGCAAGTCAGGAAGGGCCCTGATCGTGATCAATCACTGATCCAGATATCAGTCTCAAGCTCTACTACAATTAAGTCCGCCATTGTTATTCCACATATATCAGTCAGGCTTAAAATAAAATATTGTTTGTTTGGATAAACCCGACTGACCTACTTGCAAACACCCAACTCAAAACTATTTTATCAAAATTTCAATTTCATATTGTTGAAATATTTTCAACCAGTTTTCTTTGATGCATCATTATGTTGTTAGTATGCTTTTCTTGTTACAATGTTCTCATCTTCGTAAAAGTGTAGAACCTAAAATTTATCTCTGTACTGCAAGAATCTTGCTTTGGTCGATTTCATGGGATGAGGACACACGTCACACAGGGACATGACATATTTTATTCTTCTTCGGATTTTGGTACCGCTATGTCGCTCGACTCGAACAGTAAGAATGAGTGAATAAAACGAGATATTCACGTGAAAATAACACGAAAATTGTAACGCATGATTTACATGCGTGACACTTTTATCTGTGTACATGTATATTAACCTCAAACAGTGAAAACAACAACCAACCCCAATTTAGAACCTATATGACACCTGTATTGACTTGTCACTTACCTGTGGTTTGTGCCACATCCTTGTCCTGCAAAAGGGACTACGTGTCGGCAACATTACACATAACTTATTAAAAATACTGTGATTAGTTTAAATCAATTTTATTGTAACAAAACGCATATTTTTGTTTGTTATAGAGGGTTTTGCTTAGAACGTGTGAGTGGTTATTCTAACTAGCCGGCGTAAGTATAATCCTTGTCTACACACACATAGCCTTCTGCTTTTCTAATGTTCAGTCATATCCCGTGCCGCGTTTGCCTTTCACCTTGATACTCCGGGTCCTTACGAATTCCTGTCTTTCGTACTTAGCCGACTAGATAAGATCAACCAGGCACACGCTGTTTATTGTTGGATAAATTTATGAAAATAAATAAATTTGTTATATATACAATGTACATTTAATAAGTAATCTACGAGCTTGAAGTAAAAGTGAGAGACGTTGGTGCTAAAGAGGAGAGGGGAGGAAGAGTAGGGCCTAGATTTGGACAGATAAAGCTGAGAGTATCCTGGCCGTCCGGTATGGCTGGTGGGAGTTACATGTTAAACCGTTTAGAGTTAGAAATAAAAAGTTGGACAGATCTACATATTTGAATATTTAGATTATCGTTTAGATTTGTTTCTCCAAAAAGAAGGTGTTCCACAGTGATTTCCATGTACCAGCTAAGAGACAGGAGCATTAAGATGCGGGACTGATCGTGATTTTTACAGTATAGTAAGAAGTGGGAAGCATCTTCTGGGTGATGTCCGCAGTCGCAATAGGAGTCGTCTCGAAGATGAGCTTTATAGAGGTCGTAATGTAGAGGGCTGCAGCGATTTCGTAGTTGACAATGTAAAAGAAGAGTTTTGAATTGTTCGATAGAGTCAGATGACTTTGTTTCTGTTGGTAGGTTGTTCCAGGAGTTTGAAGTGTTTGGTATGAAAGATGATTTTGTGATTTGCAATCTGTAGTGTGGGTTTTGGAAGTTATTATTGTTTCTAAGATCATAGTTGGAGAAGTTTGACACAAGTGGTGGGAGAAGAGATTTAAGATATGAAGGAGCGTTCTTATGATAAATATTGAAAAACATTGGTAATTTTCTGTCCTTACGCCTATCTGCTAATGTTTTCCATCCAAGCTCTCTGTAAATAAATTCTTTTCTTCGAGAATATTGGTAAACCGGTTATGATTCGGCCAGCTTCGTACTGCATGTTTTCTAATTTATTCGAGAGTGTTATATTACAATTATCCCATACTTCGCAGTCATATTAAAAAAGTGGTCTAATAAAAACAAGGAATAATTTTTCCTATGTTTTTTCTATTTAGGATGTATTTTAATTGTTTCCTTAGAGTTTCAATATACTTGGTAGAATTTGTTAGTACGTGTTCAATATGAGTGTTCCATGTACCGTTGTCATTCATAATTACTTCTAGGTGTTTGTGATTTCTAACAATAGGTATAGCTGTGTTATTGAAAATAAATTGGGGGTTTGCAGAAATATGCATGTTAGAGACTATAGTATTTCTGTTTTGTTATTATTAAAGTTCATTAGCTATTTCTGTGACCAGAGGTGTAGTTGTTCCATGTCGTAGTTAATTACTTGTGTTATATCATGTACGTTTTTAGAGGAGTATGCTAATGTTGTGTCGTCTGCAAAAAGTCTAGTAATTGATAATAATGTATTTGAAATATCGTTAATGTAAACAAGAAAAAGAAGTGGTCCTAAAACTGAGCACTGGGAGACTCCGGCTTTGATAGGTACTTCAGAGGATATAGCATTTTTTAGTACGACTGACTGGCGTCTATTGCTTAAGTAATTTTTTTATCCAATCTAGTAGTTTACCCTTTATCCCGTAGTTTTCTAATTTAATCAATAACCTTTTGTGCCAGACACGGTCGAAAGCTTTGGAGAAGTCACAGAAAACAAGAGCAGTATATTCATGATTCTCCATTGCTGTAAGTATGGTGTGATAGACTTCTATAAGTTGGTGAGTTGTAGAATGATTAGGTAGGAAACCAGACTGCAAATTATATAGAAGTTCGTTTTGGAAGAAAAAATTGTAAATGTGCTTGTGGATTATTCGTTCGAAAAGTTTGCCTATGCAGCTAAGTAGGGATATGGGTCTGTAGTTATTTGACAATTCAAGTTCCCCTTTTTTGAAAATAGGTGTCACGTGGGCGAGTTTCCATAAGTTAGGAAATACAGAGGTGTTTAGGGATTCATTAAATAGGAGTGTTAGAGGAGCAGATAATTCATTGGATAACATTTTTAACATTTTATGACTTATGCCGTCAGGACCAAAAGGTTTGAAATTTTATATAGAATTAGATCAGAGGAATCAATGTACAAAAACTATCAACACTATCCTTTGGAAATTGCGGTCTAAGAGAAAATAAAGACAAAATTGTCGATGTAACTAACATAGGGAATGTTTAAATAACGCTGATCTGAGAACACCCTTATTTGTGCTCATTTAAGGTATAATACATAATTATATAGACCGATGGTGACTTTATGATTTATAATTTTATTGACCAATGGTGACTTATGTTTATATTGTAACATTTCATAATTTTCGCATTAAAATTTTTTTCAGAGTTCCTAACCTTGTTGAAATAAAACCATATTCAACAATCCTATATAAATGTAAGTTATTAATTAAGTGTAGCGAAAACAAAAACGATTAAAATTCTTTTAAATGAAGAAGTCGGTGCCTTAAAAACAAGAAAATGGCCAAAGAAAATGTTTTGGGGAAAAATGAATTGAAGGATCTCCCTTTTCGGTCAACTGTATAAGCAGACTTACTCAATCCTTCAACAATTCTGAAATTGAATAAATATAGTGTATTAAAATAATGCTTGAAATTGGGCAAATTACTTCTAGTATATTGTACTTCCTCTTAACCAAGCTGAAGCATTCGAGACTCGAATCTCTGTTAAAAAGACGATTCCTATAATTTTTGATTACAATACAAAAAGGATTGGGCACAAGTTAAAAAAACTCATATTAAGCCCGTTCCAGTTATTTTTTAACGTATACACGCAAATGGATGACCTAAGTTATATGCAGATAAACTTTATTAGAGAGAAAGAGAGAGAGAGAGAGAAGGGGAGAGAAATTATCAGTATTTTGGTATAAAATATACAAACATATGATATATGATAATGATTATAATACTAGAGTAATGGGTCTTTTCCAGCTCAGGTGACAATCACATCTGTAACACTAATTCTCATGTCATGCCAACAAATTGATCTAATGTCTATCACATGTCGTGTCCATGGTGATGTCTCTCTCCTTGTCACTTGCTGATCCTTCTTGAATAACTTGTCACAATACATTTGTCACCCGAGCCGGGAAGGACCTGATTAAAATATTTAAGCAAAAATAGTAATATAGTATTCTAATTAAATCTATTTGAATCTTTAATAAACTGCTGAGTGGATTGGCAAATAGTTTTGATTTCTTGATTTGACAACAAATAATTTCCAAATGGAAGTAGATTTAGGTCTAGCAGGATACAGCTATTAAGCTCACGAAATAATTTTACACGTTGTTCTGCAGATGTGCATCCTCGATACTATAACCACACTGACAATGTTTATAATTTATCAAAATAGCATGATATAAATCGTTATTTAGCGTGCTGGATCTATTTCTTATTCTGGCATGCAATATATTATATTTTCTATCACCTATAAGATAGTAAGAGGGTATTTGTGTATCTCTTAAACTGAGAAAGGAATTTTGAAAAGCCAAAAATGATACACTTGGTCTAATTTCAAGGTCCAATTGATTCCATAGTTGAATTGTAGGAGGGAAAAAGGAGGAGTTTGTTAGCTGTAGACGATAGTTTGGTAATTATAAGCATTACGAAGGTTATATTGAGAATTTTCTGAGACTAGAGGCGGAAGAAGAGCTGTAAGGTAATCAGGCGTTAAGTTATTTTTAATCTTGTAAAGTAATTGTAATTTTCTTCTGGATCTTCTATTTGAGAGCGGTTCAAGTCCAGTTTCAGAGTATAGAGATTATCTGCTAGTGTAAAATGGTAATCCAGTAATTACACGAGTAGCTTCTAGTTGGAGTTTTTCAAGTCTGTCTGCATCACCGAGAGTACACCCATCCCAAACCTCACAACAATATTCAAGTAGAGGAATGATATATGAGTTATACATTCGATATAAAGTTTGTCGATTTAAAATGAATTTTAGCTTTCGCAGAATACTAATCTGCCTTGAAACTTTTTTACAAATATCTTCAATATGGCTTGTCCATTTACATTGTCCGTCTAATATGACTCCCAGGTATTTATGATTATCAACACAATTTACACTAACGTTATCAAATTTAAGATCTATAGCATAATCTAATTCAAAATTATAAATAAGTTATGCCTCAGTTTTTGAAGGATTGAATTTAACTAACCATTTTTGCGCCCATCGTTGAATGTGTACCAAATCATTATTAATTAAAGTTTCGATATTTAAAGGGGACGGATTAGAATATATCAACGATGTATCATCTGCAAATAATTTTGAGAGACTTCGAAGATTATCGGCTATATCATTTATGTACAAGATAAATAATATAGGACCTAAAACAGAGCCTTGTGGAACACCGGCACTTATACTTTTAACAGACGATTTAGAATTTCCAACACAAACCTGTTGTTTTTTATCACTTATGTAATTAGCTTACCAATTCAATAGATTTCCACATATACCATAGTTTGCTAATTTCACTTCCAGTCACCTGTGCCACACACGATCAAACGCTTTCGATATATCACAAAAAACTAAACATGTAGGATGCGTATTTTCAAGGTTTTCACATAGAGTGTGATAAATTTCTATGAGTTGATGAACTATAGAGTGACCAGACTGAAAACCAGACTGAAACTTGTCTATTAATGAATTTTCAATTAAATATTTATTCAGATATTTTACAACTAATCTTTCAAAAACTTTCCCGACTGTACTAAGTAATGAAATTGGTCTATAGTTAGTTAAGTCATGTTTATCTCCTTTTTTTGAATAATGGTTATAACAGAGCATATTTCCATAGTTTTGGAAAAACTCCAGTTTCCAGTGAAGACCTAAATATGAGAGTCAAAGGGAAAGCTACAGATAATGCTGTATTTTTTAACATGTTATGACTAATAGTATCTTTGCCTACAGCTTTATTTATATTCAATGATTTTAAAATGTTCGCAGCTCTATCCTCGGTGACTCAGTATTGTTGTCGTCAATCGTAGAAATGGAAACAAAGTAATCATTGAGAACATTAGCTTTACCATTATAAGTCATTTCAATATTGCCATGTATATTTCTAATAGGAGGTATAATGTTAGAACCATCTGATGTTTTAATTAATTTACGAACTATTTTCCAGAAATTACGGGGACTAGAATTTGAATATCGGTCTAAAATTCCAGCATATAATATTTCTTTAGTTCTTTTCTTTACATTGTTCACACGATTACGTTTTTTACGGAAGTTTAAAGGGACAATTCACTCAGACTAATTCTTTTCCATAACCAAGAAGCAAAATTTGGCATAAATGTATTGTTCTATATTTCTTATGAAACATATAACACAAAATATTGACAAATTCCACGTCACTGTTTAGTATTTTAATTGATACCGTTGTAATAACAAATCGTTGATCAATACGATTCAACAGGTACAATATATACACTGTACCCATATCCGAGCCAAAGTCACGCAACTTAAACAAATGTGCTATATAAATACCGAGGAGGTGAAAAAAATGATTTTTAGGCAAGACAATTCACCTAAAAAGGCAAACACACTACTGTCAGAGCGATTTGAGCAGTTCTAGACATAAGTTGCTTTAATCTACGAGCAAGGGACAGGGTTCGGCATACAAGTGTTCGACCACAATGTGTAATGGCGGACAGCGAGCGAGTTTGAACATTTCACACGCATTTCACCACAATAGGCTTTTCTGGCATATCGCAGTAAAACCGACTGATCTAATTTCCCTTAAAAACAGGTTTGTCCGATATATATGTACAAATTTTAATGGTCTCTTAGACTGAATTGTCCCTTCAATAAATTTCTGTCGGTTCTGTTTGTTTTGTGTAATTTCAAAAGTCTATTTCTTTTCCGAATTTCTCGTCTTAAATTTGAGTCAAACCATGGTTTGTCATTAGGTTTAATTGTTACTGTCCGAGTCGGTATACATTCCTCAGCGATCTCTAAATATCGTGATGTAAAAAATTCACACATGTCATTTGGATCATTTACAGTCAAAAATAAGTCTACCCAGTCCGTATCGTCTAATTTAGTGTTGAATAAGTCATAATTTGCCTCGTTATAACATCTCACTTTTCCTTCATAGGAAGTTCTAAAAATTGTTCTAATAGTAAATTTATGATTAGAAATATCACTGTCTATGTCAACTACGTAAGCGAAACTAAAAGTGCACCCGTCCGAAAGAATGACCAGGTCAAGTAAGGTCGAGCTGTGTCGTGGTACACGTGTCGATCTATTTATGATATTCGATAAGTGGAAGGAGTCAAGGATGTCAATGAGCGCATGGTGTCTACCAACAGTTAGGATATCGACGTTAATGTCACCTATAATCACTACGATTCCTTTAACACTTAATAAAACAATCAGAAGAGAAACTGATATGTCTTTCAGGTGAAGAGAAAATGGAAAGCTGTGTACATACAGATTGCTATGGGAAACTATTGCGGATATTTCCGTGAGTACTTTGTTTCGCAATTTGCTTTCATAAAACTTGCGGGATTGTGTGGGTTTTTTTTCGGGATAGATACATCTTCAGACTTTCAGCAGGACAGTTCATACATATATATATATCTATTTTCTTTTTTAATACTAAATCTGGCACTCTGCTTGGCCGATTTTTTCCCTCATACCACTGTGGAAAACAAATATGAGATGACGCGAAAACCCGAGCTAGTACAGATAGTTCAAGAAAAGAAAAAATTGTTTAGAACAGGATGTAGGATAAATAGCTACCTTCCCCTTGTTTGTGTAGGGAAATATATTGATTTAAAAAGAATTGAAAGCAGAAACCAATGAACTTTGAACCAAAGCTAAAAGCAGGTGTTAATAGTCTAAAGTATGTGTATACTGAATTCGATGTTTTTGTGTTTGTGCAGTTTTTTTTCTCGATTCTTCCGTGGATCTCATAATTCTTATTGAAAATTCTTAATTTTATTAGCATAGCCATTTTCAAACATGCTGGCATTTATTTAAATACATAAATATGGCAACACAAGATATCAATATTATACACAAACATTAATTCTCCATATAGGATATTTTTGAATACAGCATACATATATATATAAGGTCACCTAAAGCATGTACAGATAATGGCAGTACCTTTATAAACCTTTGTCTTTCAGTAAAACAATTATCCCAAATTTCACAACTATTTACAATCTTTTGAAAAATTTGTTGGATTAATAAATCGCTTACAATTTCTATACGTTTCAAAGGGCTTTAAAATGTTTTTTGTACAACATGTTGAATACCGAATTTCTTGATCCTTCCATGGACCACTTAATTAGATATTTTAATGAAATTATCATACACAGTATTGCCAATATACATTGCAAGCTGTTGCAAAAGGTAGCAAAGTATAAAAACAGAATTTGTTAATTAAAACCAGATGCCCTTACGATGTATAGGAAAGAATAATCATGAACAACAACAGCATCCACCAAAAACAGATGCAGAAAAAGTTCAATGTCAAGTTCGCAAGAGAATTACCCAAAGAAGTAATTGTACTCCTAGTAAAACATATGATATAGCATACTTTTTAACATATTGTACCTCTACTTAAGCATATAATATATCATGTTTTTATCAAAGGAATGACAATTTGACCTGGTAACGCATGACATAGTACTGACCTACATATATATGAATAAGGTAAACAAGGCATTATTATAATGGAAAAGTTTACGCCTATACGTAATCCAGTAATGACAGTTTAGAAACATGTTACGTTCAATACATCATCATTAGGGCGTGGAAACTGTTGACTAGGAATTTGAATATAGTCCAATTGTGAGCTGATCATGTGCTGACACATTTTTTGAGTCCATCAGTACTATAAAAAGGCGATATTAAGAAATTGACAGTCATAAGACAATACTGAGCGAAGACGTCGTGACTTTGGTGAGCAGCAGCTTCAGACTTGATCAAAATTGAACAATCAATGCGCTTATCACCAATTGAACTGTAGTCAAATATTACACGTTTTGACACGTGGACATTTACTAATTTGTTTAGGTTTTTTTGTTTTGACTAGGTTTAGCCGTTCATTAAACTTTAAGAGCGACGTATACGTTAAAGATATCTTGAAAGTTTTAGTCAGCTTCGGTCAAGGTTTGTCAGAGTGCCCAGCTTAAAAGATATTCAAATTGGCCATCCCAGTCAAAGTTTGTTTAGTTAGACAGAGATAAACATTGACGACCACAGTCGGACTTTCAGTCTCGCAACTGAGTAGAGAATTAAGTTGAATACCCAGATTTGTTCTAATCTAGCAGTAGAAGGACGTGAGAAGTTGACAATGGCTTCTACTAAGACGGCGTTCCGGGGCAGCAGAGTTGTATTAGAAGGATCAGTAGAAAAGGCTTGCATTGTAGTAGAAAATGGAAAGATAGTAGAGATTCTGACGGGCGATTCTGTCGATGATATAAACATTGAAGATTATTGCAAGGTAAGTTTTTGTTTTAATTGAAATTTAAAATTCATCTCATTGCTGTGTTGTAAAAATAAAATAGAATATTTATTATTAATTATGTACATCAAATGTATGCGTATATTTTCTTACTTTAAATTTATTGAATAATAAATATAAAAGAATCGTAGATTTTCTTCCTTCAGTATTTTAGTATTTCCTCCCAATTGTTTCAATAGCAGCTGACACGTCCTTGAGTCCTTGAAAGTCAGAGAGAATCTAAAGGTCATTGAATGTATAAAAACAGGCTGTAAAAAACAGGGTATGGCTAACATTTTGAAGAGTCGTAAAAGGACAACTTGGTTGTGAAGTAATTTTAACATTATTGAGTTTTAAAAGAGCAAATGTAACAAATTAATATATTAATTCATTATTGTGCAATAAACAGGATAATTATTTAATGTCATTATTTAATAAATAAAAAATCTCTACTACAGAGATAAGACAGGTGAGTAAAATTTAATTTAAATATATAAATATCAAGTTTTATGTGCCATAATTTTCATACTAAGTATTGAAATCTTGTTATATGTTATTCGTCACCGAACGTTACCAACATTTTAAGAAATATAATACTTAAAATGCAAAGGTTTTAATTTTACATGGACAAATAAAATAGTTTTAAATGAAACTGCCAAATGAAATGAGTCCATACGGTCATACCATGAAGCGAAGCTGTGGTCTAAAATTTCACGTCATATTTCGGTATGAAGCGAAGCTGTGGTCTAAAATTTCACGTAATATTTCGGTATGAAGCGAAGCTGTGGTCTAAAATTTCACGTCACATTTCAGTGTTATTAGTAACTGTACATCTAAACAGGCATACAACACAAAACAATTTTTACAATTAAAAATTCTGTGCTGAGACCAATGTTAATAAGACATCATTGATTCATTGTTGTCCGTGTCTGTGAATTTTGTTTACTGCTTAATTCATCAAACCTTCAATAGATTACGGAGGGAAAACTAGCATGTCAAACATTTCGCCCCGCTATGGCGTATGAATTTAAACAAGGTCACGTTATGTCCGCATGTCAAGGCCGGCATATATATGTTTATTTGGCCAGTATGAAGATAAGAGGTGCGTGACATTTCGGGTCAAGTATTAAACTGATAGCGTTCTGGCTATTAAGGTCATCATGTTGACCTTTTAAGTGTTTGATCACTGGCCGTATTGTGACCCTGACATCTCTGACGGATCCTAAAATGATAAAACAACTGATTTAGAGCACCCTAATGCCGACAAAAGCATCATATTCCTTACTGATTATAAGACTCTTTCTTATGTGAATATGAAGAAATAGGCATTTTCTACCTGAAAGTCACAACATTTCGTTAAACCAGAGGCTTGCCGAGGGTTTTACAACATTTTGTGATCCCGAGAATTTTTCTCTTTTTATATTTCGACGTGATATTCAGTCATCTTTAAATACATTCGAAAAAAAAGATTAGTTTGTTTAAAATTGTACTGAGAAAATAGCAATGCCGTTGACGCTGTGAAGTCACGAGGCTGCTTTGCATTGGTAACCATGCAATGTAGCTTCAGACGACATGAGTATATTGCCTAAGACAAACCTGTTGGTATGAGACCAAATTATTTCTGGACTTTGTCAATCACAATAACTCAATACGTCATGATCAGTGACAGTCCTCGATACTTCATGAGTTCCGATCACTTACGATCACTTCACCAGTCGATCTTCTCATAGTAAATCTGGTAACAGAACAGGTAATTTAGTCATTTGATGCACATCAAAAGAGACGAATAACGGTACACTGTAGTTGACTGTGTGGCTTTGAAGTTGGGCCTTCCTCTCTCTGTAGTCTTCAAATGAATTTTTTGCTGGCCTGTTATCGGTTCATATTTTTTCGTCTGAGCTGCCTTCAGTTTAACTATGAGATAGCCCAGGGGTGTAGAGATCGTAAGTGAACGGAACCCCTGAAGTATCGAGGATGATTTAAGTACTGCACAGTAAGCATGGTAGCGTGCCAATATATGAAACAACCCAGAATGTGAAAAAAGTTGATAAAAAGCTGCTCAATATTGTTTTATTTAAGTGAATATAAATCATAACTGATTGAAGGTTATATTTTGTGTAATTTTCACTCTAACAAATTGTTACAGTTGTAAAACATACAATGTGTGAATGATGCTTCGGATCCATAAACGCACCAATAT
Source organism: Argopecten irradians irradians (assembly GCA_004382745.1). Taxonomy (NCBI): domain Eukaryota; kingdom Metazoa; phylum Mollusca; class Bivalvia; order Pectinida; family Pectinidae; genus Argopecten; species Argopecten irradians. The sequence goes on along the minus strand of SAYR01062285.1, from coordinate 107,741 downwards.
ATCATTGAGATAGAAGGAAGAAATATCATGCGTATTAAAAGCGGCTAAAGATCTACGTCATATTAACATCACATAGACAATGTTAATATCGGCGATATCTGTACAGGCCGGAAACTCTCGAGTCGTATCACGTGACTAACATCGGCGATATCTGTACAGGCCGGAAACTCTCGAGTCGTATCACGTGACTAACATCGGCGACCCGTATAAATCGGATTAGATTGAAACAGTTCGGAGACTTCCGAGCTATGGTAAATGTGTACACGAGAAAAAATAATATGTATACTGAATTATTTAATAACTTTGTGAATACGAACTTTACAAAAGTCGGTAAGTATGGGAAGTTTGAAATTAGAAAGGCAGAGAAAGATATCAAGAATATTAAAAATATATATGATATAAAACCATACAAATTCTAGCATCAAATTCATTAAAACTTGAAATTAAAAACTCTAACAAAATAATATAATTTTTTTATACTACATGAATATGACTTTTTACGAATGGTTGGTGTAATAGGGACAAATCGCATCAATGTGAAAAAACTTGTAAAAAGTAACAACAACTAAATATTAAAGGAATTTTCATTGACTTTAATTCCACCGATTAAATGTCAAGAGAATAAAAGGTAGTTACCATAATTTTTATATCTTTTTCAAATTTCACAAATTGGGTTGATATGTCAGCGATATTTCGCATCAGCCCCATAAGTAAAAACGTAAAAAAGGGACATTTTTTCACATATTGGGTACGTTATTTTCATATTGTCGCACACAAGCATCATTTACAGGCCATAGAAGGACAAATAGGTTTGTGACTTTGACCAGCCCTACAAGGATGCAATAGCTGTTCTAGAACAATGCACTACCCAGGAAAAACCAGAAGCCTTACAGATAAATATTTCTAGATCTTCGTAAACAAAATACCACATGCATTAAGTTACCTTAAACAACATGAGATGAATCAGCTTCTGAGAAAGAAAAAAAGAAAAAATTAAAAACTCTCAGATGACTCTGACCTATATAGTGACAAACAAACAACTCTGGAAATCTTAGATGAAGGAATTCTGTGGAAACAGATATTTAAATCTGACAACAGATAAATTGTTTATAACCATATACGAATTACATATGTAAACATTTCGCACAAATACCAGCTCCGTTAATTAATAAAAATAAATTAAAAAAACAAACAAAACTGGTTTAAGATTTAATTCCTATCACCTTGGACTTGAAGATAAGAGAGGCGCTATTACATCATGACGTCACAATGAATAAGTGTAGGATCATATGTTGTTTGCTTTTTATACAAGGCAGAATTCCCTGCACTGCATACTAATTATTTAAGCATTGATGTCACTATTTTTTTTTAACTTTATCGAGGTATGAAAGAATTTTTTTCTTGCAAAATGTGTGAATCCGAGTAGCGGATTCTCACAAAAGTTTGCAAACTAAATCTATTCCATAATCCGATGAGTTAAAAAAATAGCTGCATCAATGCTTAAAATAATTTTTTAGACTTCTTGGTAACATAAACTACGTTTAAACATACGGTTCCCTTGATTTTCCAATTGATATTTTTTTTCTAAATCAATATGCAACGTCGGCGTCTGTATTGTGACGTCATGATAACATCGGGTTTTCGCGCCATTCTCGGATTTTTTTCTTTATAGAATATGAAGAAAAAGGATCTACCAATCAGAAAGTCGGATTTGGTATTAAAACAAATAAAAATAAATTGTTTTGAGAACAATGCTCTATTTACTATCATTTTTGTCTTGTTTTTGAGAATCATACGACCAGTTCATATTTTCTCAGAACGTAGGGCGTATTCAGGGATATGTTTACGAAGTGAAGAGGGTAACGTTTTTTCCGTCTGTAAAAATGGGCTGATGTGAAAAAAGTGACATGTTAACAATTTACTATCGAAGCTATTTTATTGTCTTCAATTACAACATAAATATGCCAAACGAATGAAAATATATTATCATATAACATTTTTTCCACGTTTTTACAAATTTGGTCGATATGATTTGTTCCTTCAGCCCAAATGTCATATAGAGTAAATGTAATTTTTTTTATTGGTGCTGATTGTTGATGCTTAAAGGCATAATTTATGTCCACCTAAATCAATAAAGCATTGAAAAGCTCTTAATTTAAGGATTAACCTCTTACTTTGCTGAGTTTATGAGATAATAAACTCAATGGAGCACGAGGTAAATTGCGTAAACCCGAAGCGTTTACAGACAATTTACTGACTGCTCCATTGGGTTTATCATCTCATAAACTAAGCAAAGTATGAGGTTAATCCTTATATTTATAATGTTTTCTTTAAACAATAAAATTAACAAAAACGTCAGATACAATCATTTACCTGTGTTATTCGCCGTAAGATTTATATACCGTCATTTTGTTCCATGCACAAAAGCCATTAAAAAAAACCGCGCAGTTGACTGACCGCTTAATCCCGCCCTTACTTTCCATGACGTCACAAAAATAATTCTCGTATTTCAGTTGTTTTATTCATGTCAAATAACACTAAAACATTCAAAAACATAAATGCATTTTATTATATGTCTCCGATTGTCTCGTACATGGGTTATTTGTTAAGAATGGCATGTGATTTTGTGGAATGTCAAAGGAAGTCCGCCAATGTTTACAATTATTCATACGAACCGAATCGGGTCAAGTTCTGCACTCAAGTTATCGGGAAATATCGATACAGAAACAGTGGCAATTGTAAATATCAATTGTTGATTAACCGGTATTGGGTACGTTATTTTCACATTTTCACTCACTACCATCATTTACAGGTCATTGAAGGACAAACAGGTTTGTGACTCTGACAAGGCATACAAGGATGACATAGGTATTTTAGAACAACCCACTACTTACAGATAAATATTTCCAGACCTTCGTGAACAAAATACCATGCGGATTAAATCTTAAACAACATATGATGGATCCGCTTCTGAGAAAAAAAATAAAGAATAAATTAAAAACTCTCCGGTGACTGACCCATATAGCGACACACAAACATCACTGGAAATCTTAGATGAACGAATTCTGTGGAAACAGATATTTAGACCTGACAATAGATAAATTGTTTATAACCGTTTAAGAATTACATAAGTATTTTTTTTATCACGAAACCTATTCCATTAAAAGATAAATGAATAAATAGACAAACATTAAGATTTAATTCCTATGATCTTGAACTTGAAGATACGAAAGGCGCTATTACATCATGACGTCACGATAAGCACTAGTATACTCATATGTTTGTTATTTATTCAAAGCGGAGTTCAATGCACTGCATACTAATCATATTTAGAACAATGCTCTATTTACTATCATGTCTTCTCCTTCTTTTTGAGAATCATACGATCAGTTCATATTTTTGTCAGAACGTAGGTTAGGGGTCGAATTTTTTTTCTGTCTATCACATTAAGCCTATATGTGAAAACATGAAAAAATCTAGTTATTCCTTTTCATTAAGGCATATTAATTTTGTATTTGAAGACAACAAAAATGCCATTTATATCCGGTTGTTAGCACAAACGTAAACTGATAGATATTGTTCCACCAGCGCAAAAGTTGTTATTATTTTTTTAAATTTTAAATGATGTTGACGCTTTAACAATTATAATTTGTTTACACCTAAATAAAAATAATAATAATTGAACATTAAAAAACTTTTTATTAATTTTTTGTTTTGTTTTCACGTACTGTATTGTTTTCACATATTGGCATACTAGCATCATTTACAGGTCATTGCATGACAAAACAGGTTTTTTTTTAATCTGACAAGGCATACAAGGATGACAAAGCTTTTCTAGAACGATCCACTACCTGGATATTCTAGACCTACGTAAACAGAATACCAAGCGTATTAACTTACTTTAAACAAAATGAGGTGGATCCGCTTTTGAGAAAATAATAAAGAATAAATTAAAAACCCTCAGGTGACTCTGACCTATATAGTGACACACAAACAACTCTGGAAATCTTAGATGAACGAATTATGTGGAAACAGATACTCAAACCTGACAACAGATAAATTATTTATTACCATTTAAGAATTACATGTGCGAAAATACCAACTCCGTCAATTAATAAAAATTAAATAAATAAGCAAACAAAACTTGTTTAAGATTTAATCCTATGATCTTGAACTTAAAGATACGAGTACACTCATTGTTGTTTGTTATTTATTCAAGGCGGAATTCCATGCACTGCATGCTAATTATATTCAGATCAGTTCATATTTTGTCAGAACGAAAAGCAAAGAGAAGTTGTTTTTTTTTCTGTATCGCATTAAGCCAGTATGTGAAAACGTGAAATATATAGATAAATAGTTATTCCTTTTCTATTTCTAGACCTTCGTCAACAAAATATCATTCGTATCAAATGACTTTAAACGAAATGAAATGGGTCCGCTTTTGACAAAAAAAAAGAATAAATTAAAAACTCTCAGGTGGCTCTGCCCTATATAGTGACACAAACAACCCTGGAAATCTTAGATGAACGAATTCTGTGGAAACAGATATTTAAATCTGACAACAGATAACTTGTTTATAACCGTATAATAATTACAGAAGTAAAAATGTTTATCACGAAAACCTGTTTCGTTAATTAATAAACACAGTAAATGAATTAACAACATCAAAATTTAATTCCTATGACTTTGAAGATACGAGAGGCGCTTTTACATCATGACGTCACGATTTGTACGTGTATACACTCAAATGTTGTTTGTTATTTATTCAAGGCGGAATTCCGAGCACTGCATACTAATTATAATCAGAGCAACGCTCTATTTACTAGAATACGGCATTCAGTTTTTGGAAAACATGAAATTTAAATTAAAATATATTTTAGGTCATAGATGCTGGAGATGACGTCATAATGCCAGGTGTGGTGGACAGTCACGTGCACGTGAATGAGCCCGGCAGGACAATGTGGGAGGGGTACTGGACGGCCACTTCGGCGGCAGCAGTAGGCGGCACGACCACTATTGTCGATATGCCACTGTAAGTGTTGTTAATTTATTTTTTGAGTTTAGGTCATAGTACCTCAATTCTTATGACTTCTTGTAGATTTTATCCATTATTTCATCACCTGATACCCCGCCATACCTTATATTCGGTTATTATTGCGGGGAGATATTTTCGCAATTTCGAGGGTCACTGCCATGGTCGCGAATAATAACATGGTAAATAATAGACAGAAAAAAATTACAGTATGCACCATTAAAAAAAAACCCCATGTCTTCGTCTTGTGTCAGTATATACGTATATATGTACAGTCAGTGGTGAATTGATAGTATAAACCCCGTTGATTTCAACCAAAGGTTACTCAACTTTATTTCTCGATAGATTGAGTTTGTCACGCGCAATTTGGAGCCGCGCGGATGAATTTATGATGGTCCAAATCAGAAACTTTTGGTGTTTTCAGTACCGAACGTCCATTCAAATTATCGATACCCTATTCAACTTTATCCTTCGATAGAACCACCAGAAAGAGACTTTAATCCTTAAATAAGTTGTATTTTACCACGTCATCCTAGTTACATTGACTACTCTGTCTGAATAATCTGTAATTTAGCATGTTTTCTTCCTCTGGTGATTTCCCACAGAAACTGCATACCATCTACGACAAGCCTGTCAGCACTTGAAACCAAATTGAAATATGCCCAACATAAATGTTTCGTGGATGTCGGGTTCTGGGGTGGAATCGTACCAAATAATCAGGTAGGTCCACATCTACATAACGATGTAGTCAAACACCCCGATTCATAATTTGTAATGATACACAATCAGACATTTTTCGATATTTTGATTTGTATAGATATTGGATGTCATTCGTGACTGATAATTAAAAGAATGACACGATACCGAATAATTCATCACTACACCCGGTAGCTTTAGCATCGTTCTCCAAATAAATCGGTTAAGACCGAGTAAATGCTTATAAATACATTGTACGATATATCTGGAATTAACCTTTTAGGCTGTCGATACCACATATCCATAGATTATATCTTATTTATAATTATCTGTACAAGTATTGATAAATATGACATAGAATATCTTTAAAATGTTCTTGATTAATATTTCGAAGTTTTTTCTATGTTATTTCGTGTTCCTGTCCGCAGGATGAACTCGTGCCTATGCTAAACGCCGGTGTCCTGGGGTTTAAATGTTTCCTAATCCACAGCGGGGTCGATGATTTTCCAGCCGTTACCCGGAGTGACCTTGAGGCTGCCATGGAAATCTTAAAGGATACCGATGCCGTTGTTCTGGTAAACATTAAAACATGTTTTCTTCTTTATGTCTATACTGAAAGTCATCTTTATACTCATAAAACAAGCAATTAAATACTTATAAATATACTGCGTGCAGCATCATCAAATAGCAATTACAGAGAAGAACATAACTGTATTTCTAAAGGCATATCGAACGGCCAAAATGGTTTTGAAAGTTTAATAGTACAACATAACATGTCATGAGTAAAAGGAAAACTTTTTTTGTTATGTAAATGTTACATGAAAAATAATGACTTTTTTGTTTTATGAATTTTAGTTTCATGCAGAGATGGATTGTTCCTGTGGCTCAGTTTCCACAGGTACGTATTTGTTTTGTTTTTTGTTTTGCAGACAGTTTAAGAGAATATCATTCATGACCTTTGTCTTCTGGTTATTTTAGGAGATCAAACATAGATATCGCCTCATCAGAGATGATTTTATTAACGGAATAAAAAACCTTTAAATGCAGTCTAGTAAGGTTTCCAACAGCCACGGCTTGCGAAGCAGGCATACTTTGATTTAGGTAGACGTACTTATGCTTCTGTTTGAGCATCATTGAATATGAAGAATGGTTGTGTACCAATTTAAACCGTTAATATTTGTAGGTGAACCAAAGGCATACAAGACATTCCTTGAATCCCGACCAGAAATCATGGAAATCGAAGCAATTAAATTGGTGTGCGAAATGTGTCTGAAATACAGGTATTCTTACTTTTCTTTTCCATCTTTTCTTCGTATACAGATGTACATCCCCGTCCCCTCCAAACCAACTCCGAAACTTATGAAAGAAGCAATATTTCATATCTCAGACCACACAGTTTAATATCAGAAGCTAAATCTGGCCCAAGGATCAAGAAACAGTCTTGGATCTAAATAGTTTTAAGACTTGTCCAACTAAAAACAGCGTTAAGTCTAAGATTGTTTCATGATCCCGGTACTTGATCGTGATACAAGCATACTCTATGAAGAAAAATTCATTTATCGATATCGATATTGCGTAGTTATTTGGAAAAAAACTCTTGGAAAATCAATGAAATCATACGTTTAAACGTATGCCGTTTTATGAAGCAGTCTGAAAAAAAAAATAATTTAACGCATTGATGCCTTTATTTGTTAATTTCATGGGGTTATGAAAACAATTGTATTTGCCAAACTTATTCTCCACGCGGATTTATACAGTTTGCAAACAAAGATTTTTTTTATACTCTGATGTAAGTGATTTCAATTTCCTTATCATCTTTTCTTATAAATTCTTATCATATCCTTGCAATCGTAACCTGTGGTGTTAGCCTAATTTCATTTTAAATATTCACATGACAAAAGTCGATAGCTAAAATAACAAAACCGAGAATATAAAGAAATCTGATGGAAAATGCGATGAGCTTTAAGACGCTGTGCAAATTGAAGTCCCAATTTGTAGTCCCATACGAGTCTCCATCCTCGATAGATACTCCAGGGACTACTATCACTTAGCTACGTAATAGCAAGACTGTATTTTAGGGGAAATAAAAACTGACCAATCACAGGCTTACAGAGATTTCCTTTGAAGATTACATAGAGCAACGCCCAGCTTCAAAGCCATACAGTATATAATTATTCAATTCTTTTAATGTACATCAAAGGGCCAAATCACTCATCTATTGTTTCACACAGAGCTTTCAGTTTTGCTATAACACAGTCTAGAGACGAATATTACGACAGCAATACCCTGAATATCGAGGATGGGGTTCGGTTGTCATCGGCAGAATCTTACACGATCATTGATCGTTATTGATCAGGCGGGACTTAGATTTGTATTTCGGATGTCGTCAATAACAGGAAAACATACTCTTCCGAAGCACGTTCTGATGTTAAAAATATTACCTACTAATAATCTTGTATGCATAGTTTATTGTATAAACTTATACTTTTGTATTACGGGTTTGTTGTACTTGAAATGGTAATTTTTCTTAGAAGAAATATAATCAGTAAAAGTCCACATTACGATTTACTACCTCTGATTGTAAAATTTCAATTTTTAATGTCTACAATAGGGTGCGGTGCCATATCGTCCACCTCTCTTCAGCCAGTGCTCTCCCCTTGATAGTGGAAGCAAAACGAATGGGTGCGCCTCTGACGGTGGAAACGTGTCATCACTACCTGTCCTTGGACGCTGAAACTATACCAGAGGGCGCAACTGAGTTCAAGTGCTGTCCGCCAATACGGTCAAAAACCAATCAGGTTAGTTCGTATTGGCATACACTAAAAAAGTAAATATATTATATAAAACAAAAAATATAGAATTCACACTGATTACGTCATATTTTGTATTTCTTCCGTTTTCCCACAAACCTCTGGCTAATTTACGACTATGGTCGATTTTCTCAATTCAACAAGGAAGACATCTTTAGTTAATGTTTCTCTCTAACATCTACTGAGATATCATAACAGTGACAGATTAAAAACGCCTGAATATTTTAACAATTTAAATAAAACGTGAAATGGTGCTAAGGAGTACATTATATATCGAGGAAACAGAATAATTTTTATCAGACCTTACTAGAACTGACCCTAGTGTTTGTGTGTAGGAATTGCTGTGGGAGGGGCTCCGACAGGGAGAAATCGATATGGTGGTATCCGACCATTCACCGTGTACTCCAGACCTCAAGGACAAGGAGACCGGGGATTTCACTACAGCCTGGGGAGGAATAGCCTCCGTCCAATTCGGTAAGAATTCTCAGTAAAATACAACAAAATTCTAGGGTCCGTCCTTTTCTGACAGGTGAAACAAACGTTACTATAGCACAGTCCATTTTGGGTTGGATTAAAAAAAACTTCGTCTAATAGGATAAGGTTTCACAAACAAAAAGTTCAATTTGAAAAGAATTTGACATCCTCAGTTTAATTCGGTAAGAATTTCACTCAACCATACATTCATTCGACTTTTGTAAGGAGTAAAAAAAAGTCACAGAAAATAATACATTGTCAGCCTAACTTTGGAGCACGTCTGTTTACACATGACCGCAATTCAATTCAGTAATTATGCGTTGTGTTAAGACAATTTAGACCGACTTATGTTATACATGGTAAGTTAAAGTTCTTAAAACTGAGAATAAATAATGTTAAGATTGTGAAGTTCCTATTGTCAAGTCTACAGTGTACATTATATATTTTTGTAGGTTTGTCTCTATTTTGGACTTCCTGCCAACGGTATGGCTTTTCACTGAACGATGTGGTCAGACTTCTCTGTAGCAACACTGCCCAGCTGGCTGGACTAGGTGACCGGAAGGGCGCCATTAAAATAGGATACGATGCAGACTTTGTGATATGGGATCCTTACTCGTCCTTTCAGGTGTGTACTGGTGTATGACAAATATCACAATAACACAGCGATTCACGTAATAAGGTCACTTTGTTTACTAGTTACGCACGAACGTTTACATTTAAGATGACCACAAGGTTGACTTAATTTAGGATACTATCTTTCCTATATTTCGGAGATAATATCTCACATTTGCCATTGCGTTTAGCGTTCGTCATATGCCAGGACATCCTCGATACTCCAGGGGTCCGATCACTTACGATCTCTACACCCCTGGACTATCTCATAGTGAAATTGAAGGCAGCTCAGCGGAAAACACTTGACCAATCACAAGCAAGCACAGATTTCCTTTGAAGACTACAGAGAGAGCGACGCCTAACATCAAAATTATACGGCTCTTTTGATGTACATCAAATGACTAAATTACCTGTTCTATTCTGTTGCCTTCAGTTTTACCATGATATAGTCCAGGGGTGTAGAGATCGTAAGTGATCGGAACTCCTGGACTTTCGAGGATGATGCCAGGAATGCTTTGGGTTTTGTACCTTAGTCGAGACACATGCATAGCTTATAAAGAGAGTAGTTCTTGTCTGCCTGCTGTTCCCAATGCATGATCTTAAAAGGCGTCTAAAGGGATAGGAATGGTACTATCAACTTCGTAATGTTCAGCATAAAGGGAGGTGGCTTATGAATAATAATAAATAAATATCATAGTGCACAATACTAAAATTGATGTAATATATGTAATGAAAAGGCACTGAAACAATAATGCTATTTGTTTATTGTAGATCACCGAGGGCATGGTACGCCACAGGAATAAGGTAAGCATGTTGTAGTTAATCAATATCAAATATAGTCGATATCAAATATCAAATCAATAGATCCAGTCCTTTAATTTTTAACCAAATCGGTTTTATTTATTTCGCAACATGGTTTCAATATGTGTTTCAATGAACTAGTTTACCAGACTTACCTGACGTCGAGATAATTACGTAATCTTCCTGTTTAATTTTGGATCTAGCTTACGCCGTACTGCGGGAGGAAATTCCAGGGCGTTGTCAAGACAACAATTTTGGGTGGCACGACAATTCACGAAAACAACGTTCTTGTTAGGATCCCAGTCGGAAACTTCCTTCTGAGAAACGGAGAAGTTTAAAACAAATGATGACACACTTTGCGATGAATTCAAAGTATTTTTACGGGTTTTTTTAAAGACAATTACAAACTTCACGTTGACCGTGGTGGACGCATTTCATGAGAGCATGACCGTGGATATTGGCAAGTTGTATTACACAGAATACCTGCAATTTATTACCAGGATGAAACGGATTGAAACCGTTATATATCATTGTTTTTAATTATGCCATTATGTACCTTTGTCTTTATTCTTGTATCTAAGGAAAGAGAAGACAAACAAATATTTGATATTTGATTGTATATCTTTGACAATGAAAAACATGATTTTTTAGGATGTAGTATATGTTCATATAAATATATCTAATTCATTTGTACATTCCGGTGATCAAGTCTTTTCCACATAATCTGAAATGAAAATGTCGAGTTGTCCTTGTAAAATAAGCATTATTTTGTGAAATATATATGTTAACGTGTAAATAATATAAGGTTGATATTATTTAATGATGTTATTAAAAATTTAAGTCTTCTATCGTGTTTAGTACTTCGTTTGCGTCTGAATGTGCGTCATAGGCTTTTTGCCTCGATCGTCTACTAAAGTCGTGGTACTTCCGGTGACGTCACGACGAGAGTTGCCGTAACCTTGGTGAACAGGTGCAGCGCTAGATTTTTGAAGAGAAGGGGACATAAGTGGAGGGTTATCAACTCCGGATCCACTAGTACTTCCACTGCCTTTAAACGCCTCCAGCATACTTTTTAAAAACTTTGATAAATTTTCATATTCTTGGCTCCGTTGTAAGGCTTGTAAAGAAAGCGTTGATTTGGAACATATCTGTAAGCATTTCGTCCAGAGTGCGAAAAGTTTAAACTCGTCCGCCATATTAAGACACCTAAGAAGAACGTCTTCTCGCACAGCTTTGTCCACATTCAACGTATTCAATAAAGTCTCCTCACATTTCTGCTTCAAGTTCCAGATCTGGTATTCCTCAGCCAGGGGCAACACAACAAAAGCCAATTCGTCTGTAAAAGTAGAGCACAGTTACAGTGTTAAATACAATTCAATTTATCAGAAAGGTTTCTGATAACTGGTAAACTTAAAACAAGATAAAAGCTAAACCCGAAATTGATCAATATTACAACTCAGTAGGGTATCTACCGTATCAGGGCCCGGGGGTCCAAAAGGGGATAAGACTAATCACAGTTAACGACAATTTTCAAATCATAATAAAATAATTTTGTTGATTTCTGAAGTACTTCATTTTTATCTACTTGCCAACTGCAGAGATGATATAATCGTATCATTAAGCTAGTAATCGATTGAACAATCGGGCCCAGAATGTTTTATGTTCATCACTTATCATATACAAAAGGGGCAAATATACCAATAGTACAAAGATTTATAAGACAAATATACTGCCGTCTCCCAAAATGCGCTTGCACTTCACACCCACAACACAGATATAGAATGCCATTCTTAAATGTCCCTGTGAGATTCTGGCAAAGAATAGCATAATGTACTCACAAAAAACAATTTGGGCAATTTTGCGAATTTTTGACGAAGATAAATCCATCAACGACTGATTAGAATTTTTCATGGTTAAATATGTACATAAACGTTTGGACAACATAATTGTTATTCAAAGGTAATTTGGTGTATTATCCGTGTACATGTATTTGTACATTAATAATTGAAGTAGATATCTATAGTCTAATACTTTCATACTTGAACTGGTACATTGTTATGAAGTGTATATACAAATTCAACAATAGATAAATCGTTCCGGGTAGCAAAGCGAACATAATACAATACGTCGTACTGTGTTCGATATTAAATAATTAATAAACCATGTCGCGAATTCGATAAGGAAGGTGTCTATTTAAATCCTCTCGAGTAAAATAGCAGTACTTCTCTTGATTAATTTCAAATGACAATGTCGAGAACATGTCAAATGGATTAGAGCATGCTCTCATAGGTAGCAGATGACCAGACATGTCTTTATTTACACGAAACGTAACATTACAAAGTAACATGACTAATCTTTATCTTGGCAAATATATTGGGGATTGGGTAATATTAAGCTTTTAAAATATACCTTTAAATAAAGGTAGAAAATATTGAATCGTTTCTCATCACGTCGTATTTTGTTATTTCCAACCGCTAAACTATTGAATATACTACATATGTATGCTTATTACACTATGTGGCTTTTCGGGATTTTTTTTGTTTTTGTTTTTTTGGTTTTTTTGAGGTCAATAAATATTGACACTTCGGATGTTACTTTTTCAACTGAACCGAATGACAGGCCAAATTAAACATATTAAAAATTTTCTATAGGTAGAATATATATTGTAGTAAAAAATAAAATGGAAAGGATATTCTGTACCGTTCTTCGTTCTTTATCTTGTAAATGTAGGCAACAAAATATCCGTATGTAAATTGTTATCAACTTTACCTCTAGTCACGAGAAGTTGAAATCTGACGCTGACATTTGAATTACATCATGTTTGCTTTTTCATGGTCCACTGCCCACACTTGCCTTTGTCACGTTTCTGAGTATATGACCGTTGAATCTAGATTAAAGTATGTTGCTTTAAATCGGTGACATCTCAAACTTACCCGAGACTTTCCTCTGGTAGGCTGGGTGGATGACGTAGAGTAGCTCGTGCATATATTCATAACACTTGCCCTGCAACTGGAGTTCCCGTCTGTTACCATCTTTCCCGCCACTCGACTGATCACCGTCAGCGCTAGTGGCCAACATCCGAGCGAACACTGGGGAACACATGGACAGCAATGCAGTAGATGTGTGTAACCGCTTGCCCTCCACAATCAGAACCAAGTCTGTAAAAGCATCCTCGTGTACGAATGGAATGACATTCTCCTTATCCTGCTGCTCCTTCGCAGCGCGAACTTGCTTCATCGGGATGTGAGATTGCGTCCGTGTCCCGATGTTCAAAGTCGTTGTACTTCCGCTTGTGGACATGTTTGGGGAGGCTGGACGTAATGAACACCGAGGTCGAGGACGGGAAATAGAACCCTGCATTCGTCTTCTGTCCTTCTTGATCTATCTCATTGACCGTATGATTCTCGATATATTCCGCAGTTCAAACGAAAAAAGAACCGCTTCATCAACAGCCCAAAGACGCGACTCTGGTACCGGCGGTTAGTTCCTTAACATGTATCGGTTTAGTACGAAGTTCGATAATATTTCATTGATAGTATAATATACCTTATTAGGTGTGTAGACACTTATCCCGGATTAAGATTACTGGGGCGCGATATATATAACGTTACTTGAGTGCGTAATGTTTGTATAGCTAGTACTATAATAAACCTATCAGCCGCTATACATGGAGTATACACGTACATAAATATCAAAAGTTAAACCGCCATTGTTGTTCGGTTACCTTAAAACTCGACTTTGAGGCTCACAGCACTGGGGCTCTATATGGGTAGGAACATGCTATAAAACCAACCAAAATACGCGATAATGTACCATTCATTGAGCATTTAAAGATTATCAAATAGACTTTATGCCTTATTCATTTTCCAAGAAGGACTATAACATTACGTATGGTTTTCTTTTCATTTAAAGGACTGGTCGTCTCATTCATTAATGAGACATAGAAAGACAAAATAATTGTATGGCATGGAAGTTCGAGATGTAGCCCAAACGGTGGGTTTATATCATTGCAAGGAAACAAAATAACCTTACTTTGCCCATCAAAGAGAAATCACAATTGTTTAATTTCATTTTTAAAAAGCTATCAACATGAATATTATGACTAATAATTAATTGAAAGTCCAAAGAGGCGTATTGGCTTTAAATGAAACTACAGTTTAATTAAATCAATAATTAAACTTAGGCCCTTCCCATTTACGATATTAATTAATTTTTGTGTCCATGCGTGCCTCATTGTGAATGTCCCAGTGGTTTGTTGATTAGTCTTAAAAGTTAGGACCATTTAATGACTGCATCCCGTGTATGGAATTTTGTTTGTTGTGTGTGTGTCTGTATGTTTTGGGAGACTGCAGTGTATTCGTGTTGTGTCTCCATGTGATAGTGTGTTTTGGGGGACTGCAGTGTATTCGTGTTGTGTCTCCTTGTGATAGTGGATGTTTTTCTTTTTGCAGTGCAGCCTTACTACAGTGTTGTGGGAATACACTAATATGAAAAAATGTCTTTCCGGCATATTTTCGGAGGGAAAACTGAAGCAAACCCAAATTTTAAAGAGGAAAACTTTCTAAATAAGATCTGATGGAAATGTCAGAGTCTTTTTCTGATTGCATACTAGCAGATGTAAAATGGGACCATAGTCATCCCTCCACGATAGCCGCATTGCAAAGGTGCCAACCCAATCAGTGTTGAACATATTATCAATTCATCATTCACTCGATCCTAACAAATTGTACAATACAATCGAACATTCACTTCAGCTGTCAATTGTGCAGACCCCTTGTGGATGACAAATACCCACTCCGAAGGAAATTAAATACCCGACAAACCATTCATGTCAGCGGTGCGATAAACAGCCATCAGACATCGTCCAGTAGGCATATAAAATCAGCTGCGTATTACAATTCAATGAATCTGTCCATGTGGATATTATATATTCTTTTCTTCGGCATTATTTTCATCATTGAAGTTTAACAACATCCAATATACCTACTTTATTATACTTGAAAATGATATACAAACAGTCAGCAATGAAGGCAATGACTACATAAGATTAATTAAACAATGTTTAACATATCAAGTGAAATGAAAGATTACTACCACAGGTAAATGTTAAAAATTATGTATTTCAGAAAGAATAAAGAAATTAACTGTTTTTATCAATTCTTAAACTTATAATTATTACTATTATAATGATATGCAAGTAGCTATATAGGCAGCCATTCAATACTAAAATGTGACAATGTGTAGAAATATAATTTTAGATCAAGCCAGCATTTTTGTACGATTTGGTATAGGCAATAAGCGTTTTTAGTATAATCATCCTACCGGTTCTTAACATTCTATTACTAAGGCCGGTGATCAAAAAGCTCATATTGAACAAAACCTTACTGTATCTTTGCCATGGTTGCATACAGTTATACATAGATAGTTGGTTTCTTAATGAAACGGAATTCCAGGAAGGATATGCCGACAAAATGGCATAATTTCCTCAAACATTATTCACCTTGGTTAAAATCTAATATTAGAGCATTAGTCGACGGTACCTTTATTTATTGGGTCCATTTATATCTCTTCGTGAAGAGCAGTATCAAAAGTCTTACGATACTAAATGAAATATCTATGTTGTATAATCAGCTGTTGAGAATTTTACAAGTACAAATGTTGATAACGTTAAAAAAATTAAGTTTGCATGCATAGAGTTTACGGGAATAAATGAACTTGAGAACAGGGAGCTTCACAGAGGATTCACCAATTTGCAGCAAGTAAATCGCCAGTCTGTATTCAACCTTCTCTTTATGACAGATAAATGTGAAAACGCGACACATTGTCCTACGGACTACAACATTGATTTACTTTTGTAAAATGGTTTTCTTGTTTAGGAGATGACATACACAGTATAGATGTAATGTATACGGGAGTTTATAACATGGCAATACCTTACAATATGTTATAATACTTGTAGTCGTGTTGTTCAAATAATAGTTTTTTTTTTATATTTATCAGAAATTTGCATTTAGACGACATTTGTGTAAGTAGCTATGCATTCCATTTTGATACACGTAACGCTAAGATTCTTATCATACAAATATAGTTATTTGATAATTAAATGTTTCGACTGCTTCAAACACATGAAAACTGTTTTGCCCTCACAGATTTGTAAAAACAAGAGGCACAAGAGGCCTCGACGGTCACCTGAGTGCTGCATTGCAAAGTTGGTTCAAATCTATAAAAAAAATAGAATTAAAATAAATTTTAAAGTTGAACTTTCGAATTAGAATTTTTATTTTTTGGTTTTTCATTTTGATAGTTAGTGTATTATGTTTCCAAACCTTATGCTTAAAATTCCAATTTGCTTTGCTAACGTTAAACAACAAAACAAAACTAAAAGTCAGTCAGTGTCAGTGATTTTATAAATTTCACTTTTTAATCTATGGAGATTATTTGGTTCCATCAAACCTGTGAATTCAGAAGAAGATTTTTGAAATTTTAGCCATTTTGACCCATTTTGGCCCCGCCTCTTTGGTCCCTTGGGGTCAGCCAGGACCAATATTGATATGGTGTTAAAATGCTATTTGAGGCTAATAATTCTAACCCAGTTTGATTCATTTCCTATCAAAAATTAGGAAATAATGTTCATAAATGTGTTTTTCCTATGTAGACAATAGTAAATTTGACCCCCTCCCCAGGGGAAAATCTGAGATCCCAGGGAGATGAAATTCACAATTTTTGTAAAGGGCTTTAAGACCTTCCAATCTATGAAGAGTATTTGGTTCCATCAAATCTGTGAATTCAGAAGAAGATTTTTGAAGTTTTAGCCTATTTGACCCTTTTTGGCCCCGCCCCTAAGGCCCCTGGGGGTCAGCCAGGACCAATATGGATATGACGATAAAATGCTATCTCATGCTAATAATTCTAACCCAGTTTGACTAATTTCCTATGAAAAATAAGCAGATAACTTTCATTAATGTGTGTTTCCTATATAAACTACAGTAAACTTGACCCCCTCCCCAGGGGGAAACATGAGACCCCAAGGTCATATAATTCACAATTTTTGTAAAGGACCTTAAGACCTTTCCATCTATGAAGAGTATTTGATTCTAACAGTTCCAGAATTTCAGAAGAAGATTTTTGAAGTTTTAGCTTATTTGACCCCTTTTGGCCCCACCCCTAAGGCCTCTTGGAGTCAGTCATGGAAAATTTGTTTATAGGATTCAATGGCCGTTTCATAGGGATAATTCTGAAAACATTTGACTCATTTCCTTTTACAAATGACCAAATAATGCTCAAAAATGTGTTTTCCCTATATAAACTATAGTAAACCTAACCCCCTCCCCAAGTGGAAACCTGAGACCCCAGGGTCATTTAATTCACAATTTTTGTAAAGGACCTTTAGACATTTCTATTTGTGAAGAGTATTTGATTCCAACACATCTGTGAGTGGAGAAGAAGATTTTTGAAATTACAGTCAATTTTACCCCTTTTGGCCCCTCACACAGCCCCCAGGGAGGTGGGGACCATATAATTCACAATTTTGATTGGCCTTGTGCCTTAGAAGGTCTGTGCAAAATTTCATTGAATTTGCTTCAGCAGTTTTTGAGTAGAAGTCGAAAATATAAATTGTTAACGGACATACGACACACGACGACGGACAAAAGGCGATTAGAATAGGTCACTTGAGACTTCGTCTCAGGTGACTTAAAAAAACGGTTTGCATATATATGTAGATATAATTTCTCCGTGTTCTTACAAAGTAAACTGTATAAGCGTTTAGAAAAAAAATCCGGGAAATGACGTCGTACGACAACCCTAAAGATACTATATGTTTTAAAACAAGGAAAACAATTACTGCATGGGATATTTTTGACAGATATGTGACTTAAACTAAAAGAAAGAACTTTCCTTAAATGAATTCAAACATTTTCAAACCATATTTAGGAGATGTACCATTTCGGGTACTTGAACCTGCTGAAACACAGAGCTGGACCGCGGATGTATGCACTGCTGACAAGTAAACAAATCATGAAATTAAAGCTAAAGATATCTATTTGTTGAATGTTAAGAGAAAAATCTTTATTCACACGTTAGAAAATTTCAACAATTATCTCCAAAACGTGTACCAATTTGGGTAGGGTCACGTCAGCTCTTCCTTCGTTACTTTTGATATCCAAGTTAAATTTTGGCGTAGGATATAAAATACGTGTCCATTGGAAACAACAACAGTTTCTCGACATGCTTTTTCGACGGTAACATATTCACTACAAGTCAATTAATCCTTATCAATAAAGCATTTCTAAATCTCGACCATTTTATTTGTACGATTTAAATATAACAACGAATTTCTATATTAATAGACAATATCGACATCACATCTAGTTCAACTTTTTGTATGTTGACATTTAGTGTTTACCACTTAATAATTACGACAATATTACATAAACATGTAGACCAATCTGATTAAAATCATATCTTGATTCTCTCACCGTTCCGGAAGACCTCCTCTCTGTTGCATCAGAGAGGAGGTTTACCAGACCGACGCGAAATCAAGATATAATTTCAATCAGATTGACATGTCGACATTTAGATGACGATATGTTTGGTTAAATGTTGTCACCTCGACATACATCGTTAGTTATGTCGAAAAATGACTTTTTACATAACAAGGAGATGTCTTACAAAAAACATTTATTAGGTAAGGCGAAACCTACCTTTAAAATAGGATTATATTACAACTGGGTTATACATACACTCGAAGTATTTCACCACATCAGGACAAGGACGTAGAATTTTCGGTCAGGTAAGAATTGGTTTCGTAATTCTAAATTTGACACGCAAGAGGGTGAAAGAGCGTTGACTTTTTAAAGAGAGTTTTCTCACGTTTGTTTGTGAACTATCTTTCAACTTTTAAGTGTTTGCTACAATCTACAAAATTTAAATATATCCTAGTGTGTAAACAACATTTTATGGGTTAACATAAACAAGAGAAACATAAGTCTTAAAGTGAATAGTTGGGCAAAGAAAACCAGTCTAAATGCGTTCATTGGCCTTCCAAAAGTTCTCACATATTAATACGACGGTCAAGTTCTGCTTAGTTTCCCAGTTCTGACCAATAAAGTAAAGAAAAGTTGAAAGCATTGAAAGCGAGGCTGCGTGGAAATGTAACCACGGACATAGTGAGCCGGGAGGACGTTTTAGAATTTCCATACTTTAAATTAATTTCTTCGTACGCAGACAGATTTTGACGAGAGATTTTATTTTTCCATTTCATAAGAAATTATACTGGATACATTCACACCATTTTTACCGACTTTAGCCATCCTCGCCCGACTGTTCATTTTAACAGTCACCTGGGTTCAGATACAGAATAAAACAAAGCCGTGTAAGTACTATAAATGGGCCCATCACTCTCTTAAAGTCAGTAAAATTGATACCAATTTAACCTTTTAATCTACATTTTGTATGAAGAGTGTTTGGTTCCATCACATATGTTACATTTCCTATGAAAATTGTGCAAATAATGCTCATAATTGTGTTTTTCCAATATAAACTATAATACATTTGACCCCTTCCCCAGAGGAACATCTGAGACCCCAAAAATTCTGGAGAGGGCCTAAAGACCTTTCAATCTATGAAGAGTATTTGGTTCTATCAAATCTGTGAATTCAATAGGGGACTTTTGAAATTTTATCCATTTTGACCCTTTTGACCCCCGACCCCTCCAGCCCCTTGGGGGTCAACAGAAACCTATATAGGTATGATGCAAAAAATTCTTTCTCAAGACTAATATTTCAAACCATATTTGACCCATTTTCCATGAAAATTGAGCAAATAATACTCATAAACGTGTTTTCCTTTATTAACTATAGTAAATTTGACCCCCTTCCCAGGGGGAAATTGTCAGAAAGACCCCAGAGCCGTGAAATTCGCATTTTTGGTAGAGACATCGAAACTTTTAAATCTATGAAGAGTATTTGATTCTACAACATATGTGAATGGAGAAGAAGAATTTTGAAAATTTAGTCATTTTGACCCCTTTTGGCCCCGCACCTCTGGCCCCTGGGGGTCAGCCAGAACCTATATGGATGTGATGTTAAGATGCTATCTCAGGCAAATAATTCTAACCAAGTTTGAATCATTTCCTATGAAAATTGAACAAATAATACTCATAAATGTGTTTTTCCTATATAAACTATAGTAAATTTGACCCCCTCCCCAGGGGAAAAACTGAGACCCCATGGTGAAGATTTTTTGAAATTTAAGCCATTTTGACACCTTTTGGCCCCGCCCCTCTGGCCCCTGGGCATCAGCCAGAAGCTATATGGATATGATGTTAAGATGCTATCTCCGGCTACTAATTCTAAGTTTGATTAATTTCCTATGAAAATTGAGCTAATAATATTCGGAAATGTGTTTTTCCTGTATAAACTATAGTAAATTTGACCCCCTCCCCAGTGGAAAATCTGAGACCCCAGAGCCATGAAATTCACAATTTTGGTAGAGGGTCTTGAGACCTTTCAATCTATGGAGAGTATTTGATTCTACCACATCTACGAGTGGAGAATAATTAAGCCATTTTGACCCCTCCCACAGTTCCCTATGGGGTTGGGACCATATAATTCACAATTTTGATTAGTCTTAAGCTTTAAAAGGTTTGTGCAAAATTTCATTGAATTTGCTTCAGCGGTTTTTGAGAAGAAGTCGAAAATGTTAATTGTATACGAACACACAACGGACGACGACGACGCAGGGCGACGGACAAAAGGCGATTAGAATAGGTCACTTGAGTCTTCGTCGTTAAAAAAACGAAATGGAATTATCAAAATGAATAGTCGATCTGATAAAAAATATGTTTTATATGACAATTGTTCGTCGGAAGAGATCAAACTGATCTGTTAAAAAAATACAAGAGATCCCAGAGGGATCTTGGCGTCCGCCAGAGAATGATCTATGTCTGACAATGGAAAGAGGGATCGCTTCAGTACCTTCTGAGAAATAGCGGTAACAAACTTCAACCAGCAAAATCCAAGATGGCGGCATGTCGGCCATCTTGTTGACCAAACGGTTCCAAAACGCAATATGCACAACTAAGGCCCTAGGGGAACCTACATATGGAATTTGAGAACGCTCCTTTCGGTACTCTCTGAGAAATAGCGGTAACAATCTTTAACAATCAAAATTCAAGATGGCTGATTGGCGGTCATCTTGTTGACCAATCTGTCCCAAAACGCAATATGCACATCTAGGGCCCTAGGGGAACCATTTACATATGACATTTGAAAGCGATCCCTTCAGTTCTTTCTGAGAAATGGCTATAACAAACTTTAACTATCAAAATCCAGGATGGCTGCTTAGTGGCCATCATGTTGATCGATCGGACCAAAATCGGCATATGCACAACCGAGGCCTTAGGGGAAAATACACATGGAGTTTGAGAATGCTCCCTTCAACACTTTTTTTCTTAGAAAAAGCGATAACAAACTTTAACTATCAATATCCAAGATAGCGGCCTATCGACCATCTTGGTAACCGTTCGGTCCCAAAATGCAATATGCAGAACTACTAGTTAGGTCCTCGGGGAACCTACATATGGAATTTGAGAACGATCCTTTCAGTACTTTCTGAAATAGCGATAACAAACTTTAACTATCGGCTGCCATCTTGTTGATCGATCGGGCCCAAATCGCAATATGCACAACTAGGGCCGAAGGGAACATACACATGAAATTTGAGAATGCTCCCTTCAATACTTTTTTCTTAGAAATAGCGATAACAAACTTTTAACTATCAAAATCGAATACATCGGCCTATCGGCCATCTTGGTCTCTGTTCGGTCCCAAAATGCAATATGAAAAACAACTAGGAAAGTCCTCGGGGAACCTACAAATGAAATTTGAAAACGATCCTTTCGGTGCTTTCTGGGAAATAGTGACAACAAACTTTAACTATCAAAATCCAAGATGGCTTCTTTGCGGTCATCTTGCTGACCGATCGATCCCAAATCGCAATGTGCACAACTAGGCTCTTGGGGAACCTACCTTTGAAATTTGAGAATGATCCTTTCGGTATTTTCTGAGAAATAGCGATAGTAAACTTTAACTATCAAAATCCAAGATGGCTGTCTGGCGGTCATCTTGTTGAGCGATCAGTCCCAAAATACAATATGCACAACTAGGGCCCTAGGGAAACCTACATATGAGATAAGAGAATTGTCCCCTCAGTGCTTTGTAAGAAATAGCGATAACAAGAATTGTTAACGGAAGGACGGACGAAAAGCGATTTGAATAGCCCACTATCTGATGATGGTGGGCTAAAAAGTAGGTGTTGATGTATGATATCGTAGAATTCACACAATTTTTATTGTTGTATAATTGTTGAAGTCCCCTTTACCTTTGGAAACTAGCTCCATGGCATCCAAATTGCCTTGAAAATATAAGATATATAACGGAAAATTTAGAAAATTCTGTTATATTACCACTATAGCCGACACTTTCATTGTTTTAAATTGTTCATTAACTGAACAAATAAGAGAAGAGTTCATGTGTTCAATTGTATCAATCATTAATATAGAATTCATTTCAGATTTATACTCCCTTCCATATTTTGAGTTTATAATGTATTATAAGGAGGTCCATTGGCCTATACATTAGAAAGGTATGATATGGAACTTTTTAAAAGATGTAGCTGATTGGTAAACAGCGCAAAACCTTACCTTAGATATCTTTTCACATGAAAATATATGTTAACGATTAATTCAGTATCCAAATAGCTTTTTCAGACATTTTATGGGCCAAGATAAAAAATTGCTAGCATGTCAACTTTATTGAAATAAGTAATTTCTTTTTTTTAACCCAAACTGTCTGCTGGGAAAACCTTGAAATACGATTATATTACAACTGGGTTATACGTACGTTTAAAGTATGTCATCAGTGCAAGGATGAAAATTTCATGGTCAGGGTTAGGATTGGTTTCGTTTTTCAAATGTGACACGCAAAAGGGTGGAAGAGCGCTGATTTTGTTTTAGATGAGTTTGTCTGTTTACTGGTGAAACAAACATCCATCAACTTTAGAAATTAAAGTGTTTGCTACACTATGAATAATTCAAATTCATCCAAAAAGCATTTTCAGACATTTTATAGATTCAGACAAAAACTAGTACAGAGGTAGAATTCCTGAATTTTAAAACGTCTGGATTTTTCTAAAGAAACTTGCATAAACAAAATTAAAATTCTTGTAATTCAACCAATGACACCCAAGTAATGAAATGTTTATATCACAGAACAGTGACGTTGGAATGTTGTGTAAAACAAGGACAGAGATCTCGGTTAAAGGCCTTGAGATGGTCAAGTTATACAATGACAAAAACTAGGCCACATGACAGGATGTATACATTTCAGTCATATACGTGATGGCGTGATGCCTGTACCATACATCAAACAATGACAGAGCTACTTAAATCACTTAATGAAAACTAACTTATTTGTGTGTGTGATTGAATTTCATATTCGTGGAAAAAAATTGTCGCCAAAAAAAGTTTTGGGTTTTATTAGTTTAACGTTTTATTAACAGCAGGGGTCATGTAAGGACGTACAAGGTTTGTTGGTGGAGTAAAGCCGGAATACTAGGAGAAAAACAACCGACCAGCGGTCAGTACCTGGCAACTGCCTCACATGGATTCGAATTCGCAATCAAGATGTTGAGGGCTTGTGGTTATATGTCGAATTCACTCAGGCTAATTTTTTTACATAACAAAGAAGCAAAATATGGCATAAATGTATTGTTCTACATTTCTTATGAAACATATAACATAAAATATTGACAAATTCCACGTCATTATTTAGTATTTTAATTAATATCGTTGAAATATCAAATCGTTGATCAATACGATTAAGCAGGTACAAGTGAACGCTGTACCCATACCCGAGCCAAAGTCACGCACGTTAAACAAATAAACTACATAACCACCGAGAATGTGATAAAATGATTATTAGGCAATATAATTCACCTAATAAGGTAAACACACTACTGTCAGAGCGATTTGAGCAGTTCTAGACAAAAGTTGCATTACTCTATGAGCAAGGGACAGGGTTCGGCATACAAGAAGTTCGACCACAATGTGTAATGGCGGACAGCGAGCGAGTTTGAACATCTACACACATGTCACAACCATGGGCTTTTCAGGCATATCACAGTAAAACCGACTGATCTAATTTCCATTAGAACTTTTTTTTTCTATATATGTACAAATGTTAATGTTCTCTTAGACTGAATTGTCCCTTTAACCAATCGGCTACCACAGCCCCTCAATAAACAAGGGCCCAATGGGCCCGAATCGCTCACCTGCAACCTGGTGATACTTAACAAAAAGTGTAAATAAGAATTTATATCATCCCTAAGCACATTAGAGGTCTCTTTGCCACTTGGTTATTAAAAAGAAGTTGTTTAAAGATTTTAGCCTATTTGACCCCTGTGACCTTGAATGAAGGTCAAGGTCATTCTTTTGAACAAACTTTAGCCCTTGATCCCAACATGCCCAATATCAGGTCCCTATGCCTTTTGATTTTTAAGAAGTGTTTTAAAGATTTTAGCCTATTTGACCCCTGTGACCTTGACTGAAAGTCAAGGTCATTCATTTGAACAAACTTTGTAGCACTTCATCCCAACATGCCCCATGCATAATATCAGGTCTCTAGCCTTCTTGGTTATTAAAAAGAAATTGTTTAAAGATTTTAGCCTATTTGACCCCTGTAACCTTGAATGAAGGTCAAGGTCATTCATTTGAACAAACTTTGTAGCGCTTGATCCAAGCATGCCATAGGCCAAATATCAGGTCCCTAGGCTTTTTGGTCATTAAGAAGAAGACGTTTAAAGATTTTAGCCTTTTTGACCCCTGTGACCTTGAATGAAGGTCAAGGTCGTTCATTTGAACAAACTTGGTAGCACTCAATCCCAGTATGTCATAGGCCAAATATCAGGTCCCTAGGCTTTTTGGTTATTAAGAAGAAGACGTTTAAAGATTTTAGCCTTTTTGACCCCTGTGACCTTGAATGAATGTCAAGGTCATTCATTTGAACAAACTTGGTAGCCCTTCATTCCAGCATGTCACAGGTCTTAATTTCAGGTCTCTAGGCCTCTTGGTTATTTAGAAGAAGTTTGTTAAAGATTTTCACCTATTTGACCCCTGTGACCTTGAATGAAGATCAAGGTCATTCATTTGAACAAACTTAGTAGCTCTTCATCCCAGCATGCTATAAGTCAAATTTCAGGACTCTAGGTCTCCAAGTTTTGGAGAAGAAGTTGTTTAAATGGAAAAGTTGACGCCGGACGGCCGGATGGCCGGACGACGGACGGACGACGGACGCTGCACCACAGCATAAGCTCACTTGCCCTTCGGGCAGGTGAGCTAAAAACGTTTAATGAAAGTAAAACTGCTCATAGTAACAGTGAATTGCGAAATCAAATCGCCGTGAAAAGCTAGTGAGGTGTGAAAACAAGAACTTTATGTCACCACGAAAATAAAAAGTTGATGCCACATCTGCTGGTGGAGAGGTGTTGATGCTACAACCTTGTTCGCTGGAATGGTGTTGATATTTCACCTCTGGTGGTGGAGTGGTGTTGATATTATACCTCTGGTGGTGGAATGGTGTTGATATTACACATCTGGTGGTGGAGTGGTGTTGATATTACACATCTGGTGGTGGAGTGGTGTTGATATTACACCCCTGGTGGTGGAGTGGTGTTGATACACCTCTGGTGGTGGAGTGGTGTTGGTACAACACCTCTGGTGGTGGAGTGGTGTTTGTACAACACCTCTGGTAGTGGAGTGGTGTTAGTACAACACCCCTGGTAGTGGAGTGGTGTTGATATTACACCTCTGGTGGTGGAGTGGTGTTGATATTACACCTCTGGTGGTGGAGTGGTGTTGATATTACACCTCTGGTGGTGGAGTGGTGTTGATATTACACCCCTGGTGGTGGAGTGGTGTTGATATTACACATCTGGTAGTGGAGTGGTGTTGATATTACACCTCTGGTGGTGGAGTGGTGTTGATATTACACCCCTGGTGGTGGAGTGGTGTTGATATTATACCTCTGGTGGTGGAGTGGTGTTGATGTTACACCTCTGGTGGTGCAGTGGTGTTGATTTTACACCTCTGGTGGTGGAGTGGTGTTGGTACAACACCTCTGTTGGTGGAGTGGTGTTGATATTTCACCCCTGGTGTTGGAGTGGTGTTGATATTACACATCTGGTGGTGGGGTGGTGTCGATACAACACCTCTGGTGGTGGAGTGGTGTTGATATTACACCTCTGGTGGTGGTGTGGTGTTGATATTACACCTCTGGTGGTGGAATGGTGTTGATATTACACATCTGGTGGTGGAGTGGGGTTGGTACAATACCTCTGGTGGTGGAATGGTGTTGATATTACACATCTGGTGGTGGTGTGGTGTTGGTACAATACCTCTGGTGGTGGAGTGGTGTTGGTACAACACCTCTGGTAGTGGAGTGGTGTTGGTACAACACCTCTGGTGGTGGAGTGGTGTTGGTACAACACCCCTGGTGGTGGAGTGGTGTTGATACAACACCTCTGGTGGTGGTGTGGTGTTGATACAACACCTCTGGTGGTGGAGTGGTGTTGATACAACACCCCTGGTGGTGGAGTGGTGTTGATACAACACCTCTGGTGGTGGAGTGGTGTTGATACAACACCTCTGGTAGTGGAGTGGTGTTGATATTACACCTCTGGTGGTGGAGTGGTGTTGATACAACACCTCTGGTGGTGGAGAGTACTCTGTTGTCTCAAAATCCTCCAAAGAAAATTTAGACATCTCAGTAGTACATAGAATATTGTAATCCAACTATCATGGCTACTAAATTTCATGATTTCCATTTCGATATAAGTTCCCAAAGATTAACTTTCACAGATTTTAATTGAAGTCCCTATTGATATAAGTGATATTTATACACTGAATAAAACTGTGAATTTGTTGTAAGTGTGATCATTATAAACATGTTTTACTTACATATAAACTGCAAGAACAAAATACAAGGACTTAGACACATCACTTTTTAACAAGGAAAATGAATATTTGACACATCATCATATGAAAATAACAATTACTAATAGTAACTGCTTGGAGTTTTATTTGAATGACTTTTACAAAACAAATATAACTCAACAGTATCATATTTCAAAATAAATATATATTTCAGTTTCATATAAATAAAATGTATTTAGTCTATTTTGTCCTATCATCTTGGAACAACTTTCCATATGCAACTCCAGTTTTCATTATAATATACACATTACAGATTAAACCACATAATCTAAATTTCAATTAAGAATATCTACTGTATAATTGTTCAATTTCGCAGGTGTAAAATTTCCAGATTGATTGTTTTGAACTTATTTGTGGGGATTTATTTTCACGAATTATCTTTCTAGCCCTTTAAAGCCCCATTCTTACGAAAGACTATCATACAGGAAATCATAATTTTGATCATTTCATGAGATATTAATTTTCATGAATTAAGATGGATTCACGAATTCAGGAAATTAAAACCCCACAAATATTAGCAACTATTATACAGTAATCACATGATCAAGAATTTATCACATAATCATTTTTTTTTCTGTATTCTAACATGCTATCATTAATAACACTGTACATAAGATTTTAATGATCAAGGACTTATGCCGGCTAGCTGTATAAAAACTTCAATTTCAAAATCTATTATATTTTTATAATATTTTCTTTTATCAATAGCATACTATAAGACATTTTGTCAAAAATTACATTCAGATCATAAGCATCACGAGTATGTCTGTGGGCTTCAACAGATATATGTATAAATTTATTTTACATATGTGAACCAGAAAATGGTGAGGATTTTGATGAAACATCATGATAATTGTTAGTAACAGTTAACTGTTTCCTTTTCAGTTTCCTTGGTATCGGGAGACAAAACATATATTGAGAGTCTATTTTCTCTGATAAGCATTTCTTCTAGATATGCTTAAAAAGTTTAGATATGCTTAAAAAGTTCAGAGAGCCTAGAAAGACATTAGGCAATCAAAGTGTATCTCCAGGTCCAGGGCAATATGCATCAAGTTATTGTACAACTCACTTCATGAAAATTATTCCACTTGCCATTCCTTAAAAAAGTCATTCCCTTTATTATCTACTACAATAAAGGCTGGGAAATTCTCAACTTCAACCTTCCATATGGCTTCCATACCTGCAACACATGGAATAAAAAAGAAATTCATAATTTCGAATTAAACCCCTAATAAATACTGTAACAATATAATTCATAATAACATTAATGAAATGTTTATGCTTACAAAAAAATCATGGTTATAATGTAATAATTAATGTAGTATTTTTCATTCCTTGTTAAGGTTCCTATAAAATGTTTCCAACACATGTAAATTAGCTATACTTATAATAAAGTAATTTCATTGGTCTCCAGAGTTTTTTATAACCATGTTTTACTGAAGTCTGAAAAGATCAAACCCAATGAAGGTTTTTGGCCCCTATTTGGTATGTTTTCACTTTATAGAAGAATTCATCATACATGTACTTGGAAACTGGTTATACATTTAGAGGATATTTTATATAGATCTATTAAAACTTAGAAGGCAGAAAAGGATTACCAATATTCATTTGTTTATCTAAGTCAGTTTATTAGGAGATGAGGCTAATGAGAGAGACAGATAAATCTAATAATAAGTCTATATATTACCTAGTTCTGGGTACTCTAAGACTTCCACGCTTTTAATGCAGTTCTCAGCCAAGATTGCTGCTGGCCCGCCAATGGAGCCAAGATAGAATCCACCATGCTTTTTACAGGCCTTTGTCACCTAGGAAACAAGAAATTCAAACGTAAAATGTCAGACTCAGGTGCAGTATCTTCTCAAAATGGAAAAATAACCCACTTAAATATTACAACTGTTTTTACATGTTTCTTTCTCAATGATGAAGAAAGCTGGTTGCCATTTTACGACTATGATTTTTCATTAATACACATTATCCCATAATGCAAAGTTTATTGCATACCTGGGGGTAATACATGGCTTTCATCTTGAAGCAAGTACCTAATGGTAATTGTAGTCTTAGAGAAATTGTTTATCATTTTCTGAAGTAAATTTTATATCTTAACCTCATTTAAATGATAGTTGATATGTAATACAAACAGTAATGATTAGACCTACCTCACGACTCCTATTGCCTTTAGCCAACATGACCATACTGCCCCCAGCTGCCTGGAACTGGTCCACATACGAGTCCATCCTTCCTGCTGTTGTTGGCCCGAATGATCCACTAGCATAGCCCTGTATACCAAGTTGTTTGACAATTTATCCACCAAGAATTTACAAGTACCAATGCATCATATTATTTCAAAATTGCCAATTTCACTCTTGCCATACGATGCAATAACATGACTTCACTGACTTACACACAGAGCTTGTACAAAATCTTTTCTACTGTATAAACAAGGTTACTTTTGTGTGTGATTAAATTAAGAGTATTTTTCGAACTGTTAGAAATCACACAAATTGATCATCACAAAATACATGAAACAAACGCGTCTAAATCACAAAATTAAATCGCAGTGAAAGAGTTGTTAGGCAGGAAAACGTGAAAAATAGTCGCTAAGAAAAAGTAATTGCTTAACAGTCAATCATACAGGCAAATTAACTTTTTGATACAGGGAAATTGGAAACAAAGAGGACTTATCAATCCTATGTGACAACTAAAGTTGACCTTGAAATTTCAAATCAGATTCTATATTCATGTGACCTATGAAATACAACGCTGCCTATGTCCCTACCTCCGGGGTCTTGGCTGGTCCAGCGTAATAGACTGGATGGTCCTTGATGTACTGAGGTAGTCCGTCACCACTGTCTAGGCGCTCCTTCAGTTTGGCGTGTGCAATATCTCTAGCCACAATCAGTGTTCCAGATAGATTGAGACGAGTCCTGATCGGGAACTCGTTCAACTGTGACAACATCTTCTCCATAGGTTGGTTCATGTTTACCTGAAATGTTTTTTGTTTACGTAATGTTTCACTTTAATCGTTTTACGACTGTCATATTCATCACATATTGTCATAAATAATTTTATTCATTTTATTTACTAAATGGGGGAAAAACACCTTCACAGGATCTGCAAAACTGACAAACTGATAAGCAAAAAAAATTGAAAAGTGTATTATTGATTAAAAAATTAGAACTATCTATAAGATAAAAATGCCCCACCTCCATTTGAGCTTTAAACAGGACACTACGGGGATTCAATAGAACAAACATGGGTTACAATATTCTCCCCTTCCCCCATTTCTTGGCAAGACCATAAAAATGTGCCTACATCAATGACAGTTTCACTGAGGTCCTTCTCCTCAATCTGAGGGAGGTACTTTGAAGGGTTGGTCTCCAGCTGTTCCAGAAATACTCCTTCCTCTGTGATTTTACCAACAATCTGTTTAGAAAAAAATAATAATATACCAATAGTGGTATCAATTAAGACAGACAAAGGTTTCGTAGAGTAAGTATCTTCTTTCTTCAATGACAAACGCCATACTAATATATCTAGATAAAACTTCAACAATAAGATACACTTTAAACATACTTATTTTGGCATAATCAAATTTCAGTGAAAAATCAATTTTGAACAAGCAAGCACAATGATAAATTAAAGCCATTTCAACCACTGTTTTATAAAGTACTGGACTTAAAGAAAATCCAGTAAACTAAAACCATCTCAAAGTAACATGTATGAGGAGAGTATTAATATAATCTTGACCTGTCTATCTGCAGAACAAGAGACACCAAGTCCAACAGGACACGAGGCACCGTGGCGAGGAAGGCGGATAACCCTTACATCGTGGCAGAAATACTTCCCACCAAACTGGGCTCCAATACCAAGGCGCTGCGTTAATTTATGGATCTCCTGCTCCAATTCCAAGTCCCGAAATCCTCGCCCATGTTCATTTCCTGTTTCCAATAAGAAAATATATTTACATGTATATATCATCCTTTCAAAGCTTGCTATTTTTTGGTACATGTGAAAATACATATTAATTAGTACAATTAAGATTTTAGTGATTTTCTTTGATTCATTGTTAACGGTCAACTTGAATGCCCATAACTCCATATAAAACAGGGCAGATGAAGCAAGTTGTAGACCTATACAAAATCACACCATAGGGTTACTCACCTGACGTGGGTAGAGTGTCAAGGTATTTTGTGGAGGCCAGTTTGACCGTCTTCAGGTTGTACTCGGCTGATGTACCACCAATAACTAGAGCCAGGTGATAGGGCGGACAAGCTGCTGTACCTAAAGTCTAATTGAATAGTAAATTCTACGTCAGCATGATTCTATGACACCAGGTACAGGAAAGTTGAAAGAGAGAAATAATTCTATTCTTAAGAAATCTGTAAAGAAAACTGATCGATAAATTTAAACAAACACAACTCATATGATCCTAAAAATTAAATTGTCAAGGTCATCAGTTCATTTTTTGTTTGGATTATTTGTGCTTTGTGTCCTACTAATTAACTGCCTAGACTACTTAAGGATATGTTGCAGTTTATGAGGAGAACAAAAGCCTGAACTCTCGGAGTAAAATCATCACACTACAAAATGTAGGCAAGTGCCTGACAATTATACCAAATGCGGGATTAATACTTAAATAACTCAAAGATGGAGGCAGCAAATTGTAATGTATGGGACATGTTAACCACTTGGCAACAGTAGCCCTTGTTCAAACCAATTTCAATCTTCATTATTTTATAACCAAAAAAACTTGTTATTGTATAATTACCTTGACTTTTTCGTTGACAAAGCTGAGCAGTTTTTCTGGGTTGAGAAGGGCTTTGGTTTGCTGATAGAGAAAGGTTTTGTTGGCTGAGCCGCCTCCCTTGGCCAGAAATAGGAAGTCATACTGCTGTGAATCTGTGGCATAGATCTCTATCTGGGCGGGGAGGTTTGTACCTGTATTAGCCTCCTTATACATATCCAGTGGTGCCACCTAGTAACACATCAAAGGGGAGATAATCAACTTTCGATACACTGCATGACATTCAAATTTTGTTCTGTATTATGTTATCCCTTGTAGGCTCTAAAATAATTGAATAGTAGTCTGGATTGGCAGCAAAACAAACCCTCTTAATGAAAGACAAACCAGTAGAATCAATTAAGTCCATTGCTTTAATGTCTAGTATTATTCTGCAAAATGTTTTCATATTCTAAATTGAAAAATCCAAAGATTCATTTCTTTGAATTTTCAAATGTTATAGACTTTTTAAAAACAAATTATTCAACAATGCCTACTGTCTTTTCAGTTTTTTCTTAACAATATCAATATATAACACCCTTTTATGGTCTTTCAATCAGAATTTTGGCGATTCATGTAATAATGACTTCATCCTCAAAATTTCAGCCCTGTAAATGTTCCAGCTTTTCAAATATACACCTATTCAGCTTCGGTCAGATAGTTACCTGTGAGTATCTGAGGTTTCTGTTTAGATAGGTATTGTAGACACCTTTAGATATCGCCTCAGCATCTCCACCTTCAGTCCACACATACTGACCCTTCTTGCCTGAAACATACCCACGTTATCAGATAGTATGTGGGAAAAAAAAAAAGATCTGATAGGTCAGTCAGTCATGGTTATAAGTACAATATTTTTTAAAAGCATTCTGTCCAGGTACATGTATACACACTGGTGATGGCTTTCATATTGTGAATCAATATCTAAATCAAAATAATTTTTCTCCATGAACAACAATTTTTCATAACTTAATGATTTAGCAAAAGCTCCAATGAAGTTAGATACTTTGTAAAAGGAAAAGGATGGAAATGATATCATAAGTTGAAAATGGTTACGTTCATTTTGATCATCATTCTTTTAAAAGGTTTATAAGAGGTTTAGAATGTTGCAGGAAACTAAAATGAGTTTACTATATATAATTTTCTGCAGGAATATGTCACATCCACTTAAAGATGCTCCACCGCTGACATAGCATAAATGATACTCATCATTTGAGCAATAATTGGTGTTTAATCGTGTATATATGTCTAATTAACACAAAAAGTAATTTAAAATAATTCATTTTGCTTTCGGTGCATGTGCATTCAGTACTGTATTCAATATAAGACATGGTGCCACAGAATTTTTTTGGGATGTAATTGAGTTTTTTTAAAAATATTTTTATCTTTAAATAAAATTTGAAGCTCAAACTTTTCGAGGGTGGTGATGGTGTTAAGTAAGTAACATTTATTTCCAAAGAAAAATACTAAATCATCTGCTCCAGTTTTTGATAGTGAAAAATTACTGTTTTCAGCGGTGGAGCACCTTTAATTAACCCAATTGTTTCAATCAACTGATACAATCACAACACATATTATACAACCATGAAGTGACTAACGTACCCATACAGATGGCAGTGCCGGTGTCCTGACATCCGGGGAGAATCATATTAGCAGCTATACTGGCGTTTTTCAGTAATTCTAAAGCCACAAATCTATCGTTGTTGGAAGCTTCAGGGTCACTGAGAATGTTTGATAATTGCTTAAAACAAAAATATAAAAAAAAAAATGGGTGTAAAATTTGTACAAGATTTATTTTCAAATAATAAGAGTAATGTTGATTCTGTCTCTGACACTATTAGTATGATAAAACAATGATTATACTAAGTAATTGTGAAATACACACTAGTTATTGTTTAAATGTCGGACATAAGAATCTTTACATAACACAGAGCCACTTATATGTTTATGGGAGATAGTTAGCAAGTCATATTGCAATGGTCGCAAAAATTTGATCTGCAGAATATTGAAAAATAATCATATATTTATACATTTAATAGCCAAATTGTAAAAAAATTACACTGCTAGAATTTATCAAAATTGAAAAAAGCATGCCTTGTGATCAATAAACCAGCTAAAGATATTAAAAATTATCTTTTCTAACACAAAGAAATTTGTCAGAATTACCAGAGTTCATTCCCTTTGTTTACAATCTGTCAATAATGTCAGCATACTAGCAGAGTCAGAGTGTAAAGGAAGGGAAGTAACTCTGTGTCCTCTGTAATATGCCATGATAGAAATGGGAGCAGTATACCTGTAAGTGACCAGGGCGAAGTAAATGTGCGATGTCTACCATGGCCTGTTCAGCTATCAATGTCAAAGCTTCAGGCTGGACATGTAACATTTTCTTGCCTTTAACTTCAAACGTAGATACGTAATCATCTAAAAGGTAATAACAAAAGTTGATTAAATGTTTTAGCAATTAAAAATATACAAAATGATCATTAACGACCATCATCCTTGTTTCCCTAAGTGTTACAATCACATACACTTTCTTCAAAGAGAGTAACCACTGGAGATCGAGAATGCAATGACTCTATTGTAGAGACTTTAATTTTGTCTAATTGCACATCATCCTCTGAACCATTTATTATTATAGTTATGATGCAACATTTAAAAATTAGCCACATTAAAACAAGAACCAACATTGATACTTATAATTCACATACGTAATCATATCAAATTATCAATATACAGTACTTGTATGTCCAGAAGTATTCTTTTGTGATCATCAGATTAAAGATTTAACTAATTAGCTCATTTTTTGTTATTGAAGAGGAACTTATGAAATCAAAAGAAATAGCAATTAGCAATTCTCAAGTGACTGAAACTATGGTGAATGCTTAATGTCAGATCAGAGGTTAAGAATACTTTCTGCAAAATCTTAATTAATTAAACAGAAAGATGTACATGTTTATCATAAGTAGGTGACACATCTTCTAAATATGTAAAAGAAAAATAATCAAAGATATTATATGTAACATGTACATGTATATTGATTAAGTAGAATGATAGGAACATGATAATATTATCAAGAATTTTCTATAAAGAAGGTGGATTTGTGCCTGTTAGTTTTTTCCAGTTGATGTCTGGCTCTTTATCAAACTGTAGCATGTCTTGATAGACGAATGGTTTGACTGCTGCTGCTTGAGATGCCTTTCCTCGGACAAAATTTCGGAAACCATTTCTGCAGGCACAGTGCAGAAACCTGCCTCGTGACCCCATCATCTGTCTGCAGAAAGAAAGAACATGTATCATTTAAAATTTTGGCCCAGAGGATCTAAAAATCACCTGAATATAATTAAACTTTAAGTTTGGTATACAATGTATATTTTTTTGTATCCCTTCCCTTCCCAAAATAGTGCTTTGTAAGGTTATTTATTGGATGGACATTCCATAATTATTTCAAGATAACTTTCAATCGCAGTTGTAATTCTGTGGATTTTTTATTTTTTATTTTTCTTATTGTAATGTATGTAATTTTATATATAACTCAATCAGCATCCCTTAAATTGATCCTAGTGAGAGAAATTCTGAAGTATAGGGTGAGGACAAGAGTGAAAGACCATAAAACGTCCATTTCATGATTTGGTTGGCAGTCATTGCCTTCAGAAGATTAGATATTGCAACGTGTTGCATCCAGTTAATTTAATTTCAATTATATTACATTGTATGACAACGACAACCCAGGTTCGGGTATCTCCTGTTAAGCATTAATACTTCAAACACTTGAAACAGTGTAGTAGGAGCACAAAATCACTTGGTCAGGCAAGGAATCAAACCCGTGACGCTACAAACACAAGTCAAATGCTTTTGGCTCTTTTGATTGCACTAAAAATGCACATACAATGTACCTATAGTACCTGCTCCCCAGGAATCAACCTGATCCAGTACCGTTACATGACACACTTTTGTAAAACTCTCTCCACCTATGCAATCATAGATTCTCTTCCAATTACATATAAACTGTGTGTGTAAGAGACTGTGTTTCAGACCTCAATCATTTCTACATATGTCACTACGTGTACATGTACATGTATATTGACAGTTTAAGGCACTTTGCCAATAGAGTAATGAGTGCTCACATGAATTTCAGTCTAGCCAGTGAATTCAATTTTTCAATATTATTTACATTCTTTGCTACTTGTAAGGAAAGTATCAGCGGTGTGTCGGAGAAGGCCAACAGCTGATTTCTGAGTAAGTCAGTTTAGCCAACTTCTCCACGATTCCTTGATTGATTAGGAAGCAACCGCATAACTTATCTAAACAATGTTATTACTTCTCTGGTCATTAAACACGATACCAATATGTTGGTAACTTTTAACAAGCAAAATAAACCTCATTTATCACTTACAAATCTCTAGCAGACAACCTTTCTCAGGTCACGATTTCAAAGCGTCTCTCTCACAATGATGTGTAGTTAAACATTCGTGTTACCCAGATCCAGATAAGGAAACCGAAAGTAGAAAGTTCCCGACTTATGTAAAAACTACAAAATACCTTAGTGATCACTCCGCATGCCCTATTGTTGACTTGCTACATCTCAGGATATGACTTAAGAATACACATGCATTGACAACATGGCCGATGGGGGCATAGAAGATCGAGGGGAACAGCAAGTCGGGCCTGACACCGCCCCGATAACTTTCAAAGATGTGATCCCAGGCTTGGAAGATGCACGCCTTCCTGATGCACCATTTGGTCTGGGCAAGGTAACTAGGTCTAACATGAGAGACGACTGGTCAGCCTTTTTTTATCTGACATTATTTTGCTGACTGTCACGACGTAATGTTTCCCGCATATATGGAATAGTCCTGCATTTGAGTAACATGGATAATTTTGTTACGCAAATGCAGGATTCTGTGAAATTAAATGGATAAAGTTGTTTTAATGAATTGTACCAAAAAAGGACGCCATCATTTTCAGATAACCATTTAACTGATTACAGACTCTTACGTTTTTGAATTCTATCATCTCACTTTGT
The DNA here is from genome assembly GCA_004382745.1 of Argopecten irradians irradians. Taxonomy (NCBI): domain Eukaryota; kingdom Metazoa; phylum Mollusca; class Bivalvia; order Pectinida; family Pectinidae; genus Argopecten; species Argopecten irradians. The sequence goes on along the minus strand of SAYR01062285.1, from coordinate 70,466 downwards.
CATAAAGTGACAATTTAGGTGCTCCCTATATAATACTGAAACAGTGTATTAGCAGTCAGGGAAATTTAATACAAATGTCATGGTTGATTGAGTTTTACTTGTGTTCTATTTTTAGCCTCAGTATGCAGGGATATCCTACATATATGGGAGTGTCCCCAACCTGTTCGAAAATGTCTCTTTGTGCTATACATTGTACCTCTAAAATTGTTGGAGTAACGTTTGCTATGATGCCATTGATCAATATAATTTATCCATCTTTATGATATTTTGTTGATAGAGGAGGATTATTCATCCTAGATATTCAAGGGTTACTATCACTTTTATTATCTACCCCTGGAATATGTCATAGCAAAATTGAAGGCAGTTCAGGTCAGAAAAAAATTGACCAGTTAAATTACAGGCCTGCAGAGACAGAGAAGATTTACAGAGAGCAACTCTCAACTTCAAAGCAATACTTTAACTCTTTTGATGCACATCAAAAGTACCTGCTCTTCATGATCAAATGACATACACTAACCTTCAGTTGTGCTATGACATGGAGGGATAAGGCATATATTTATTGGAATATCAAGGATGGATAAGACTGTGTTGACTGTTGGCTTTAAACATTTTCAGTTGACTTATCATGTATAATAATTTATGTATTTTTCAGAGAAGAACGTTGGGGGATCTGCAGAAGAAGGAATATGTGTTTATTGTACTGGCTGGTCTATGTCTCTTTGCTACACTTGTACTTACTATCTGGAAACTGAGTATTTTACCGAAGAGCTCCAATGATTTCTCCTTTGCACTTGTGTTGCTTTTAAGTACAGGTAAATTGACGAGACAAATCACCTCGATGTACAGGTAATATTACAGAGTTATCTGCACTTGCCGGTAGGTATTGATTGTGACACGTGTGTTTGTGAGCGTAACATTATAACTCTATGAGAAAATGACGTAAATTGCACGCAGAAAATAATGATGTCATAACGGATACCTAGTTGCAAGGGAGGTAACTCTGTCATATGCAAAGATGGAATAATCTGAAAGAAGGACCCCTCCTTATCCCACACAGACCATTTGCCTACTCCTTAAACTGTGAAGTTAACTGAGAAGATATTGTTTCTGATGATTCTCAATAACATGTTCCAATAACCTAAAATACATGTACAAATTGTGCTTACGGTTTTCTCTATCTTGTTTTTTTTTTTTTTAAACCAAGTTAAAATCAATGATAACCTCATAATTTACATTTTAATTTAAACCATTAACTATATTCCTGTTTCAGTGTTTTGTTTGTGGTACCTGATTGAAGGCATTATGTTGGAGAGGCCGTATGAAATCCTTGTTCTCTCCATCTCCACTGTGGTTGTCTGGCTGTACATCATCCTCAACTTTTCTCTGGGGAAAAGGGACACAGTTAAAATGGTGGGTTGTCAGTTTTTAACATTTAAAAAAAAAATGAAATTTCATGCTTTAATTGTATCAAGACTTTCCAATCATGTTGAAAACTTTACAGTACAAAACTTATTGGAAGCTTTAACATTTATTAAAGTAAGCTGTGTAATTTAAATACGTATTATGTCTTTCCTGTCATATTTAATTATTCAGTAATGAGGCTCTGTTCAGTAATAAGCCCCTCTTATTGAAGGCTTATTTAGCTAGAACCAAGTAGGACCCTCCTTATTGTATATCAAATTCAACAGACATTTTAATTATGGACATATTGAAAATATTTTATAGTGTGTCTTTTCTCTGATAAAATTTAAAGTTTACATCACTTTTGGTTTTCAGGTCAGACTCATCATAACGTCTCTGCTCAGCCCCTTTATGATTGTGTTAGGGATCCTGATAGCCAAACACTATTTTGATTCTGGACGTCTCATTTTCCGGACTGTGGGAGCTCAGACTTTAATGCAGAGAATGTGTTGGACCATGTTTGGATACTTTGGAATGTTAAAGTTTGATCTACAGCTTAGTGTAAGTACATTTTTGTGGGTAGGTATTGAATGATGATGATCGAACTTTAGGAATTATATGATTCTTTCTAAAATTCTCCTGTGGCTCAGTGTACAAAACATGTTTATTGGCTCAGTTGGAAGAGCTCTGCATTTTCATTCTGAGGACCCCAGAGGTTTGATTCTTGGTTGAGGCACTCAACAGACATGGTTATTTTTCTCTGTTCTTCATATTATTTGTAGATAAATGAAAAAAAAAACATCTACAAAATCTAAATATGGATTTGACAGAACGATTATCAGTTTGTTCATGGCATTTGTACAGTCTTTTTAATGTACAGGAAGTGTCAGTATTCTAATTAAGAATGGCATTGTTATCATTAAAATTTTGCTGATTTACTTTTTTTCAGCTGTCCATGGTGATCCTGATCTTGACCAATGGTCAGACATTACATACCCTGGAGTTGGTCATCATTATCTTCGGTTCTATCATTGTCCTGGGATGCGCTCTGATTGGATATTTAGGGGTAAGATATATACTTTTATTCATCATCTGTATGTAGGAATTTACTGTTGGTACTAACCGTATCATCTCCCTCGTCAATAAGGCAATAGCTTGCTAATATAGATAATAAACTCATTCACCCCTTAAGTTCTATTATGGACTGTTCCAATCTTTTGACTAAAACAGTCGAAATGTGTCTTGGGGGGAGTAAGGAGTTATTTAAGGAATAGATTTTTATTTTGTTGAGGTTATAATGATAATGGAGCACATATAAATTATGTAACCCCGGCGAAGCTGGATACATAAAATTTACACAGGCTCCATTATCATTATAACCTCATTAAAATAAAAATCTATTCCATATATTTACAGTTTTTCATGTAAATGAAAATTATTTATTCTCGCGACAGTTGCATATTTTGTAATAAAATACCCATTTTTTTTCTCTACCGTCATCGTCAACGAATTCGATTTAACAGCTGATTGGAATCGAGTCATTCATATGTTCCCACAAAAAGTGTGGTCATGACCCGACGTTGCTACGCCAGCGACTATTCCCGTAACAATAGAATCGCCGCACGTGTTATACTACCATTATGCACTGATAATGATAATACTAGTAAGCATGGTTATTGAGTCCATGTCAGTGCAAACTGTAAATATTTCCTATTGTAAGACATTTTACCTGTTTGTATCACATTTTACCAGTCTTTAATATAAGACAAATTGTAAATATCGCGTTCATTTACTGTGGATCATAAATAGAGTTTATAGATTTTCTGCCTTCACGAATCATTAAGTGTAATATCAGATTATCCCCCCCTTTGTAATGTTTTTGTATGCAGTTTTCATGACATTCTCCGCTCATTAGCTTCTCATATACATTGTACCGGTATTTTAGTTACATTCTGATTATCTCCCCTTTATCATTCAAAAACATGTTTTTTAGCTCACCTGGCCCAATGTGACCAAATTTGGCCAGAAACATCCTTGGGGGGTACGGGATCAGAGTTTGTATAAATTTTGGCTCTGACCCCCGGGAGCAGGAGGGGCGGGGCCCTATAAGGGAAATAGAGGTTAACCCTTTAATTCGTTACTAGTCATAGTGTTCTGCATGGAATGTAACCAAATTTGGCCGGAAACATCATTGGGTGAAGCGGAACAGAGTTTGTATAAGTTTTGGCTCTGACCCTCCGGAGGCAGGAGGGGCAGGGCCCAATAGGGGAAATAGAGGTAAATCCTTTAAATCTGTATTAGTCATAGAGTTCTGCATGGAATTTAACCAAATTTGGCAAAAGATATCCTTAAGGGAAGGGGAACATAGTTTGTTTACAATTTGGCTCTATCCCCTGGGGGCAGGAGGGGCGGGGCAAAATAGGGGAAATAGAGGTAAAGCCTTTAAATCGCTACTATTCATAGAGTTCTGCATGGAATTTAACCAGAGTTTGGCTCTGACCCCTTGGAGCCGAAAGAATGGGTCCCAATAGGGAAATTAGAGGTAAATTGTTAAGTTCCTTCAGAAAAGAAACAATGGTCTTGTATTCAGAACATTAATACTTGGCATAACAATAACCAGGTGAGCAATACAGGCCCTCTGGGCCTCTTGTTGAATCTAAGCTGGCAACAGTATTTGACCAGCTCAATTTGTGTTTTGTAGGTGCGTCATGAAAACAAGATTTTATCAATCATATACTCAGTGTCCCTCATCATTCAGCCAAGCTATGTGATCTACAAAATTGTGGAGGTATGTAGGGAACATCTAGGCATATATTATTTTTTATCTGTTTGTATTTTATCATTTCTACCTGTTATTATCTTGGGTTAACTGGAAAAAAACCAACTTAGTTGTTAAATAGTTTGCTCTTAAGCTAAAAACTTACAATTTGTTGTTCTTAATAGTCCAGATATCCAGAAATCTGATATTGAGTCAATGACTCCATGGCATTCTAGGGCAAGCAACGCTAGCTAACAAATTTATTATGTTTATACATATGTATGATATGGAAAAAACAGAATGGCTAGATTATATAATGGAGATAGATTTACAATGTATATCCAAATTGAAATGATACCAATTACATCTGTTTTCAGTCTATTTTGAAGTTCAGCCCATCTACAGATAACCTGGCTGTACCTACCATTGTCTGTGGAGCTCTCTCATTGGTAGTCAGAGTTGTCATGGTTACATACTTTGTACAGTCATGGCTGAACTATGGAAAAGGCTTGAAAGAGAAAGGTATTGTAAATTATTATGAAAAAAATAATTTTTGTATACATCTTTAATTAATAATAATAAACAGGAGAAATTTACCCACAAAGTAAATACAACATGGTAAAATTTAAGGTAGTTTCAACTTTCAATATACAGTGTATATGACCCAGCTTTGGATATTTCATTAGTTTAGCGTAGTGCAGTTGAAAATCCAGATTCCAGGTTAAATCCAATGTGGATGCTATGATTTCAATGTTAGTTTATCATGCTCTCAGTAACAAAATTGTGATGTCAATGGATGTACTGTAAGGAGAATGAAGATGTAATATCAATTTTAGTTTTAAAAATTTATTTATATATAATATAGCATGGTTTTCACTCTGTATACTACCTGTTTTATCATTAAATTCAATTCATATTTTAGAATCAAGTTTTCTATCTTGACCGATGAAAGATGCATTATCCCTTTCTTCAAATACCTTCTTGATTCAATTATCAATTCTAGTTAGTTTAGCTGTATTAGGTTTTATAGATGCCAAATTGACTACAAGTACTAAGTTAGTAACATAGGCCTTCATATATTCTTTAAACCCTCTGGTTTTAGAGATGTTGGGCTCTGGTAGTTGACTTGTTATTTATAATTGATACTTTTGCTTTCTCACAAGCCTATCTTAGGAGCGCAAGTTTTAAAGCCAACCTGGGGTAGTTGATAGGTACTGACCATAGGTCTGATGGTTGTTCTCTGGGTACTCAGACTTCTCCAGCTATATATCCTGATGTCCTGAAATGACCTTGGCTGAGATAGGAGGTCAAATAAAATGAAACTGAACCTTTACCTATCTGTTGTGGAGAATCAAATGTGAAGACAAAATGAAATTATATTGCCACAAAAATAATATTACCACTAAAATTATATTAAACTAGAATGAGAAGTTCTTATTCATATGGAAATAATGTCATATTAATCAACATGCAGGCTGTGTGTTTGTTTATAAATATAACTTATGCCTGCTATTCATATTTGCAAGTGACTGTCTTCATTTAGCATGCAAAAATGAATATATCATGAAAGACATGGGATTAACAGTATAATGCTATACAGCACTTTATATACATTTAAGCAAAGATATATTTGATTGGATATACTAACACCAGTCTATAATTCACCTTTTCTGATAGTATATTATTGCCATGGTTACCTGTTACTGGGAAAAACATCATTAAGAAACAACAAAATTACACACAGGTGATGTTATCTTTTGCACAATTCAAAGCATAAAAGTTTTTTGGTATTGCATTGAAGTTATCTCCCCTTGAGGGTCTAGGCATTGATTGCTAAATATTTCTCTCATACCAACTGGTGTAATATTGACTGCTTGGTCTCATGCAATACACTCATGTTGTCTAAGGCTGTATTACAACTACCCATGCAATGTGACATGGCATCAACAATTTTTTTATTTCCACTGAAAATTTTTTACATTTTTTTTTCAGAATCTATGTTTGCTTTACTATAAAAATGCACACAACAGAATTTACGTTGAAAATATCAAACAAATTTCATGTATGTAGAATTGACTGACAGTTACTTTTTTTTTGTAAAACTTCAAAACAGTAGGATATCATATATAATATAATGTAGTTGTAAAATTGCAATAAAATGTTGAGATATGAGTGAAAAAGCCTCTGTTCTTTACATCATTTTGTAATCCTGAGGGATGAATATCCCTATCATTCTTCATATTCACATATTACAGAGTCTTTGTGTGAAAATCTTTTTTTTCTTATACATAGTAAACATAACCTCTGAAGATTCATGAATATGGGATTTCAGACACATAATCTAATATCTAACCTTTGAGGCTATGTCCGCAGTGGCCGAGTGGTTAAGATGTCTCGTCATATTACCACAAGCCCTCCACCTCTGGGTCGGGAGTTCGAATCCAATGTGAGGCAGTTGCCAGGTACTGACCGCTGGTCCATGGTTTTTCTGCGGGTACTCCGGCTTTCCTTCACCAACAAACCTGACACATATTTCATGGCCCTGGCTGTTAAAAGGACATTAAACTAATAAAACTCTAAAACCTTGTGACTATGAGAGTGAGTGTCGGTATCTGTGCATCGTACAGTAGTTATAAGCAACGTGGAGCGTGGACTCTTGGATAATTAGTGACATCTCTTTTAGTTTGTACCTCAGACCTCAGCATGTTACATAACAATCAATACCTACCTGCAATCACAGATAACTTCAATATGTAAAACCAGAGTTGGTGGCCTTGGTAAAGATTGGCATGTGGTAATGGTAGCATTTTGTTCATATTACCCTGGTACATTTGGTATTGGTGGAAAGGTGATGGTGGTACGTTTAGGTATCGTGGTACGTAAATAGTGGTTCTTTTGGTGATATTGGTAATATAATATAATGACAATGTTTCTGTGACTACATTGTATCTGCAACATAAGAATATATTTAGGACAGAAACTTCTCTGTTTCAGTTACCGGTTATTGCATTTGGCTGAACCGCTAATTTTGAGATTTCTTTCTAAAGTTTTCATACATTTATTACAAAAAGGTTTCGTGTTTTGTAATTTACTGTTTTCGACCGTATATAACCTACTTAATACAAGACATACAATAACCTTCTGAACAATTAAAATAAATCAAATGTTAAATTTCATAATGCGGATTGTATAATGTTTCCACCTAACACCCTAATTACAGTGTGTTTAGTCGACTATCTGTGCACCAGGTGCCAAACTGTAATCTTCACTGTCAACACATGTTTGATGTTGTCACCTCATCTTAGGTCATTGACATACCTATTTTCTTCTTATGTTACTTTTTGTTTTAAAGAGTCTTTTCATTTTTTGTTTCAGAAAGGTAATGGGATTTCTATTCACTCCACATTTACTATAGCTAATAACATTTTTCATTTTGTTTCTTTCATGGAAAACTTTTACATTTTAGTGTTCGGTGGAAATCCTACAAATGAAGAAGCGAATCAAAACAATGCACATGTTCAAGCTTAGGAAGTGGATGTAGGAGACATTGTCATACAATAGAAAACAGTAGATGTCTCATTGAAGATCTTTCCATATTGTTGTCCATGATCAGCATTTTAAATGCACTATTAATGTATTCAGACAACATCTTGAACTCCCCAATTCCAGACTGGAAAAGATACAACTGATACAAACGGAGGCTATACATATATAGTTATGAAACTTACGACCTTGACAAGGTTATATTTTGGTTATGGTTGTAATACAATGGGAATAATTCACGTACCACGTGTTACCCGATAACATTTGTGCGGTACTAGAATCTCCAATAGTGATGGAACATCAAATTTTATTATCTTTCTGCTGAAACGATGTTAGCGCGGGACGTCATCATACAACATCTTTCCATCACCAATAGAAATAGTCCCTCACAAACGTCATCAGGTATCACATGGTACGTGAAATATTCCCATTTTTATACAAAGTCAATACACAATACTCATCCAGATCATCTGATGAGAAAATGATTTTCTATTGATATGAATTGTATTAAACTATGACATATTTTTAAAGATGCTCCACCGCCGACAGAGCATAAATGGTGTTCAGGATTTGAACAATAACTGGTGTTTAATCATGTAAAAAAAAAATTTGGGATGCAATTAATTATTTTTCATATTTTTAACTTAAAATAAAATCAGAAGCTCAAACTTTTCAATGGTGGTAATGGTGTAAAGTAATTAACTTTTGTAACTGAAGAAAAATACTAAATCGCCAGCTCCTGTTTTTGATTGTGAAAAAATACCATTTGTCAGCGGTGGAGCATCTTTAAAATCAAATATCACAATAAAAAAACAAGATTTTTAAATGTTTTCCTTTTCAACAGAAGCCATGCTTCATGATGTATTCTGATTCAATTCTAATATGGTTGATGCACTAATGTAAAATAAGAAATATAATTTTTAATTCAGTGAATTCAGACAATTTCTGTCAGCTATGTTGTTGTTAAATAAAGACAGATTTTTAATATGTATATGATGGTATTGGAAGCTTTACTAGTAAATGATATTTTGTTTAATACTTGTAGTTGCAAGGCATTTTTCCTATATGTCAATAATTATTGTATAACATACATTCATGTATCCACCGTGTTGTTTATATAAAAATTTAAGTAATTCATAGAATTAACAAAAATGTTTTTCAAAATGAACTTATAACCATTCCTATCTATATTAATGTGCATGGACTTGTTTGTCTTCAAGTTTTATGCAAAATTTAATTTCATACATTGTAAACATCAGTGTTTATCAGAGCATTGCTTAGCAATTGTTGATTTTATACACAACTTGATATTAATTCTATTTTTTTTTTATGTATTCTCAAGACTTTATACACGATGCTTAAATCCATACCATGCATTTATCATTTATGATTTTCAAAAGATTTTTTATCATTGTCATCATAAAGCCAAAAAAATGTACAATGTTTCAAGAATATTTGTATACCAGGGTAATGCTAATAACCATTGCCATGACTTTATTGTTCATGACTAAAATATGACAAAATATGTGCTATGTTTTACCTGCAAACTTGCTATTTTATTGCATATATTTTAAAAGTATATTGTTTTAAAAACAGTTGAAAGGTTTCAACTTTGATTTCTGGAATTGCTTAAGATAAAGTGAAACCACTATAATGAGGAATAGAAGACTTCTAGCCTACCTAAAGCCTGAAAAATGGTACTTTTAATGTAATAACTTAACCCTCTCCTCTTCCTGACATTCCAAAAAAATAATACAGATAATAAGAAATAACCACTCATTTCCTATCAACCTACTCTATGAAACCAGAAATATACATAAAAGGTTCTGGTTTAGGTATAGCTGGTATTTTTTTTTTTCAAAAGGGACATTTCACATGGTTATTGAATGAATTTAAAGTTTCTGGGAAAACAAAATCCCAAAAAAAAGAACAATGTAAATTTAATATGATTTAGGGCATTTTTATGGAAATTAAAAGTGATTATTAAGATATCTAGACAAAAATGGCAAAAAAAAAGAAAAAAAAAGAAGTAGTCTTCATTGCTAAATATTTAGGTACACAAACAGATTAGTTGTCACAGTGTGTGTTCTTTTTTTTCATAATTAATACCTAAAGAAACAGAATCAAGATAAATGGGGGACAGTCCCTAATGTAGTAAAGCGAACTACTGTGAGTAAATAAAACGTGCAGTTTGCATTGGCGTATTCTCTAATTCAGAGACTTTGCCTTTACAGTAGGTAAATATTCCTTAACAAATTGAAAATATCAATTTATTCCTTTAAATACAAAAATAATGTATAAATAAATTCATAGCATTTTATAATGTCAATGCATACTGCTACACATGTACATTAAATGTAACTGCAATTGGGGTTGTTTTTTAACCTGTGCACGCCTCAATAATAATCTTGTATTAGAATATATTTTTTTACCTAACCCTTTCGTGTAAATTATGTATGATGGCTTTTTTAAATATGCATGCTAACAGCTTTAACCCTGTGTTTACCCTTTGGGCTGAAAATTTTCAATGGTATGATATTTGTTTTTCAATCTTTTCTCTTGAACATACTGTATTATCCAAGTTGCATTTTAATTGCATTTTAGAATTGGGATGCCTGTTTGGGTTCTTTACAGACAAAATAACTTCATAAAATACATCACAAAGACGGCCATCCTAAATGATTTTATATGTAGTTGTTGAATGGAAGAAACCAATGTATGCAGCATTCTGATCTTTCAGAGTTACTTCCCTTTGTTTCACTCCATCATTACTGACAGAGAGGATAGAGTTACTTCCCTTTGCTTCACTCAATCAGTACTCACAGAGAGGATAGAGTAATTTCCCTTTGTTTCACTCCATCAGTACTGATAGAGTGCATAGACTAGAGTTACTTCCATTTGTTTCACTCCATCCGAACTGACTGGTAGGATAGAGTTTTCCCTTCATTTCAGTATCAGTATTGACAGAGAGATTATAGAGCTAATTCCCTTTGTTTCACTATAACAGTATACAGACACACTGGAACAAAGACTTACACTTCTGTTTTGACCTGTATATAAAGACCCCCCCAATGGACAATAGAAGTTGTCTTTAAAGAAAAGTGGTTTTTATACACAGGTCAGTTATAGTATATATGGCCATTTGTGACCCTAAGAAAGTGGTTTTTGTGTCGCCTGCAACGCAAGGGCGACACTTAGGTATCACTATGTCGGTGTAGGCGTCGGCATCCGGGAAACGGTTTCTGTGCGATAACTGAAGTATTTATTGTCCGATTTCAACCACATTTGGTATATAGCTTTATATCAATAAGATCTCGGATGAGTTCGATATTGGTCAAAATCCGTCTATATTTGCAAGAGTTACGGGACTTTAAATCGTCAAAACAGAAAAATCCATGGTTTCTGCTCGATAACTTAAATACTGGTTGGCGACATATTATCGTGATTTTGATTGGCGGGTTACACTGAATGCGATTTTTAAACGGTTTTGTGTTTAGAAAGATGACACCTACCAAAATTACCAACAATATTTTCAAATTTTGAAGAAAATTTAATTTTTAACATAAAAATACCAAATTTCAGTAAATCTTACCTCACAAGTACAACATTAGCCAGGGGGAAATGCATGATATCGGCTTTATTCTAAGATAATAGTCCCGATTTATATATCGTCTGCTTTCTCTGATGACAGACAACAGCGTTCAAAAAACGAAAGTTGTAAGGGAGGTAATTCAATCTTAGAAAAGAACGCTGATCGGGGTCACTCAAGCGCTTTTGATCAGACGACAAAATACAAGGTAGAAAACAATGCGAGAGAGATATGTAATTGTAAACAATTTGCAAGTACATTAGTCAGTTGATCACTGTCTCATTGCGATTTCCATCAAATCTGAAATTATGTAAATTTAAACATTCCATTTCAATAATAAAATAAATACAAATGTTACAATCCACTAAAGAGCTAGCGTAGTTGTAAGTTACTTAGCTTTTGATTCAAAAAACCAAGTTAACCAAGTTTAATTATTTTAGTTGAGGTTGGAAAACTTGACTAAATGACTTGCAAATATTGAGGTTAAGAAATATTTATATAGCTGTTATCTTGGATCTTATAGAGCTTGACTTTGTTATGATATTGAAACTTGTTGACTGCGACATAAATAATATAACAATGGTACCATCAGGGCCCCTGCAAGTGTATGACTTGTGTATATTGTGACTGATTGATACCATTAACTTATTGTGACATGTATAGACAAGTGGCCAAAATGATCACCTATATCACCATAAAAAGATATTTATTCCTCAATAATTCTATATTGAACCTTTTTTTTTAAAATAACTGCTATCTTTCCATATTGCATGAATGTTTCTCTCTTGTTCAGGCTGTTTGGAGGATACACCAGATGGATCTATATCAGTCTGGTGATTCTGTTGCTGTTGGAACCAACATCAGCACTATGTGGTAGCCCTGGCATACAAAAACGTCAAATTTTGTCCCTCAAACACAAGTAAAGTATAACAATCAAAGAAAAATTTCCTAAAGATATTTTCATTTAAGCGAATTATTTAATATTAACTCATGTAGTTAAAGGATTTCCACAACCGCTGACAAATAGTATTTTTTCACCGTTAAAAAACAGGAGCAGACGATTTAGTATTTTTCTTCAGTTACAAAGTTACTAACCTCAGACCATTACCACCATTGAAACGTTTGAGCTTCTAATATCTTCAAGTTAAAATATAAAGAATAATTAATTGCATCCCGAAAAAATTCCGTGCCACTATATCCTAATAGGAATGAAGTACTGATGCGCATGCACCAAAGGCGAAAGATAAATTATTTATACTATTTTTTGTGTTATTGTACATATATATCACGTAATTAAACACATATTGTTTCAAATATGATATCATTTATGCTCCTGTCAGCGGTGGAGCATCTTTAAATGACTAGTTTACCATTTTGTTAGTGACAAAATTAGCTACCTGGCATTGGAAACACATTACCAACAGAACATACTCCATAGTTCTTATTATTTTTGGTTTATGTGCAAAATATATCTGTAGAAATAACACAGTATTTAGTTTCCAGCCCTTCACTGTATAGTGGAACAGAAATAGAAGTCATTATTATTTCTGTAGAAATTCATATTTGATATTATTAAGTATTTCTATTTTAAACATCTATAATATCGATGTTGTTCCTTTTGACAGATTTGCAATTAAAAGAGAGGATTGCCTGTAATCCAAAGAAAGTGATAGAGAAATTTGTGACCATAAACGTATGACAAAATGAAGGAAAAGGATGAATACTTTTTGTTAAAATAAGAAGAAAATGCCTCATTAACTCTGAAGTTTAACATAACTTGGATTTCTAGATTAATTCGTCTCTACTGAAGACCAAATTGATTAGAAAAATCTTCTAAATTCTTTGTTTTTGAATATTCAAGTTGCAACAGGTTTAAAATGTCCTGCATTGCATTTGCATTCCGTAGAGACAACAAAATCAATGGCAATTTTCAGTTCATTTCAAGATCAGGAACATGTCATGAATATAAAATTTCTATCCAATGCCTCTTCTAAATTCTTTCCCTATTTGTTACAAAAATTCTTGACGCATTCTATAACATGATATTTCGTTTTACAGACTTTGGAAGAAAAACGAAGTGCAGATTAATGAAGCGCTACAACCTTTTCTCCATTTTCTACTAATACTGCATTTTACCTGGTATTATTGGTAAATTGTTCCTTCTACGTTCTGAGGAGTATCACCCTACATTGTATCCTTTTTACAAAAAACAGTTGAATTTGGTTCACAAAATGGTCTAACAGTAATAACAAAAAATTAACTAAGTTTAAAAATAACTTTTGACATAATAGAGTTATGGCCCCTTCATTTATCATTCTGTATTTATAGTAGAAGAATAATCTCAGTACGGTATATGATTCCATGACTGCTAAAGATAAAAATATTGTGATTACACTTACTGTAAAAGCTTCGAACCACTGGTTCATAATGACCGACACAATAAAATAATATGCTTTGGAAATAAAAACTCCTTTAAAAAATCTTGATCATCCAATATCTGTCGTTTCGATCAGTTTGGTCCATATTCAGATCTTTATTTTTCACAACTTTTTAATATTCTTTGCTGTTCTTCACCTATTAGTATGTTGTTATCAACCTTGACCCCATGTTCAGTAATTACCTGTGTTCCGTTGGACTGGCAGCTGGATTGTTGGCACTTTTTCAACCAGCACTAAGTAAATATTGACTCGTCAAAAGGGATATGGGAAGAATGTGACGCAGAGAAAACTAGATATAGATAATCCTCCATCCATGTGACAGAGGTTGGACTATTTATTGTCTGTGTAGACAACTTTTCAGTACATTTCATCTGAATGTTTTCAGTCATCTGGTAAAATAATAAAGATTTTTTGTAAGATATAAGTTAAATGTTTCTTCTGTTTTAAAGCATCTTCAAAAAGTTTCATTACCAAGATTCTGTTATGGGGAAATTAACGAGGAATACCGTGCAGCCAAGGTGAAATAAGATAACGAAGCAAATGGATCTCTTGGCCACCAAAATTTTTGAAAAGAAAAAAAATAGCTACAATTTGGTTTGATTAATAATTGTCTCTACTACATTCTGATTCCTATATTTCAAAACTACCAGTAGGGGTAAATAATAAATATAATCGAGGTAAAGAACGTCTTCTGAGAAGTCTTAAACAACTTGGGGTCTGGTAGCCAGTATATACCTATATCCTTACAACTAGATGCAACAGAAAAACATGTCAGTTTCTCATAAACAATACCCAAGTTTAAGGAATAAATGACAATACAACTAGGTGAATTAAATACTTCCTTGAAGTAAAAAAAGAAGATGTCAAAAATAAAGGTTGTCATTTGAATATAACAAACTGTCATGCCATTTCTTAACAAAAATAGTTAACAAAACAAGTAATTGGAGTGTCATAAGAACTAATAAAAAAAAAAAAGATAGAGTGAGTGGTCATGCATTTAAAATGGTTTCCTGTAGACAGATTGACCCAGAGACATGACCAAAGAAAATGACTTCCTTTTAATATGAATTACTCGGCAAAAATAAGTGACATAGTGCTAATGTAAATGCATTTGTTTTATTTTATATTATTTAAAGAAAAAGGAACAGATGTGAATACAAATTGTGAAACAAAATTTTAGTGTTTCCCACAGGAAAAAAAAGGGCATGGTGCTGGTTTTGAAAAGGGACTTTGTCCGCGATAAATAACCATCAGAGGGGCACTAAGGTATAATCGACGACTTCCAATACAAGGGAAAATCTTTAAAACTGTCTTGTTGTTTATTTAATTCTGGTTCAACTTAATTCATTTAAATGCTTTTAACTCTCTGAGATGCTAAGTAATATCAGGACATTATTTAATTATTCTGAAGTGAACAAAATTAATTTTGGAAATTGTAATCTGCCGAATCTTATGATCATGACTATAATTGATTCACAAGAAAGATATAAATTTCATTTATATTAATTAAAAGAATTGGAAAAATGCAAAATGTTTCCTTTATTTCAATCCAATTACCTTTATTTTATATATATACTTTCTAGAAATTAAAAAATACTTGTATTAAATGATAGAGATAATATGTTCATAAAATGGATAATTAATTGAAATATGTTCTAAATTTACAAGCACTAAATTAAGAAAATACAGATAATTTTAATCTGAGTGAGAAAAAAGTTTGTATTTCTTTTTTTAATTTGATTATTTTGATTACTTTGCTATTAATAATTTATTATTATTGCTAATCTTTTCTAAAAAATAAATCACATCGGATTCTAAAAAGATAATACCGTTTTCAATTTTTAAAAACGTGAATATAAGTAAAAATCCTGAAATTCAATACCTCCGGATCTTACTATTAACAATACACCCAAAATGGGCGCCATACGATTGCCTCAAAGCTTGTGACATCCATCAGATATAATAGGCCTATTAAACATTAAAAACGTGAGTAAATCATTTACAGTTGTAAGCAGTATTTGTTTTTGAAGTAATGCTCACTAGCTGTAGTCATAAAACTTATTTAAAGGCCAGCTGATTGTTTTCTAGGCTGCTTGACTTCAGCTTACGTAATACACAGACCTGAAAGTGACACCACAAGCCAAGGTGGAAATAGCCCAAGGCTGCTAATTAGGGCCACTGGGGTGTTGGTCAGGGGGTCAGGGAGGTTTGGTCACACCTCTTTTGTTTACTTAACTATCAAGCCACTGCCTGGTATTTTGGTAGTTTAGTAAAAGTGTACTGGGGACAAACGGGGGCGTGGCGTTAGGTTATAGGGGCATGGCGTCAGGAAAAAAGGGCACGGCGCGGCGCCATGCTAATCGGGGCTGTGGGAAACACTAAATTTAATGCAACTAAAGGCTCCTTGCATATATACATGTATTGAGATTTACAAACAGTCTACTCGTTCTTAGGATGACATACTCTGTAAACATTCTATAATATTTATCAATACCAAATATTCGCCAAGACCAGAAACTAAAAGAAAACATCACAGATGGACCAGCCATGGTAAGACAAATAAATATTTAGTTTGTGTAGATATATAGCTATATAAAACAAAATAATCCAAGCTTAAAAAAATCTATTTGATTTCCTATAGCAATTCACATTTTTAGCTAAATAATGTTTGTGGCCAAGACAAACCAAACATGATCACTCGCTCATGTATCTAATATAAACTTATCTTTTGATTTTTAATGTGTGTGTATCATGTAAAATATCTGAAAATAAAAACAATTATAATCAACTGTGAAAGCAATTAATGGTCCATCCTCGATACTCCAGGGGTTCCGATCGCTATAATCTGTATACCCCTGGAACTATCTCATAGTAAAAACTTGAAACAAAACACGACAGATAATTTAGTCCTTTGATGCAGCATCAAAAGATCTGTATAACAGTACAACATGGTTGACTTGTGTGCTTTGAAAGTAGGGCATCGCTCTCTCTGTGGTCTTCAAGAGAATTTTTGCTGGTCTCTGATTGGTTCCGATTTTCTCTTCAATATGCCCTTCCAGTTTTACTATGAGATACCAGTCCATAGGTGAAGTGATTGGACCCCTGGAGTACGGTGGATGTAGATGGTAAATATGGAATGTTAACTACAGGTATGATAATAATGCATTTAAAAATAATAACATCTGCATTGATTTATACAGTACAAAATATCCACGGAAGTGGATGTGTCGCCTGCACAGCATCACAAAAAAATAGTTTATTTACAGTTAAAAATATTGTTAATAATTTAGGTGAAGTAATCAGTTCCAATATTCTTGCAAATATTGATGGATTTTGAAAAGTATCGAACCCATCTAAGATCTCATCGATAAAAAAGCAATATACCAAATTTGGTTGAAATCGGACAAGAAATACTAAAGTTTTCAAAGCGGAAGCCATGTTTCAACTATTTTTGATCCCGTAAACTCTTGCAAATATTGGCAGATTTGACCAAGTATCGAACCCATCTAAGATCTCATAATATAAATTAGCAACATACCAAATTTGGTTGAAATCGGACAATAAATAACTAAGTTATGGGAGCGGGAAACTAATGGATTTTTCTGTTTTATGATTTTCAAGTCCCGTAACTCTTGAATAATATTGACGGATTTCGACCATTATTCAACTCATCCAAGATCTCATTGATATAAAACAATTTATGAAATTTGGTTGAAATTGGACGATAAATACTGGCTGGCGACATATTATCGTGAAAAAATAGCGATTTTTCTCGATTTTTTTCTAAACGTTGTTTTTAAATTTAGATTTTTAGAGTTGTAAATAGGCTTTGGTCCACAACATTTTAAATAAATAAGCTTTAAGTGAATTTATATGATATTTTACAATAAACACAGCCCTTTGAAAAAAGTCGGTCAAATAGGTTTTCGTGTCTTTTTACTGAACATATTATCGTGATTTTTTTCAAAAAAATATAAAAAATAGTTACGTGTGATGGAATAAATTAAATTTGGTACCAACATAAAGATAAACATTTGAACTATTTTTAAAGAATTAATTGATGTAAAAACTGCGTTGCGAAAGAGAGAAAACGTGTATGTTTATGACATGTAAAATCGTTAGATTACGCTGACAGGGGGAAATGAAGAGGCGCCATTTACCGATCTATTTCTGGCAAAAATGACAAATATTTCTCACATGTCTGTATAATAATTATTAGTATTCTGAATAAATATTAAATATATTTAAATGATTTCTGTGGTGATTAATTCTGTAGAATCAAATTAAGATAATACGAAATTCAAAATCGACATG
>SAYR01062285.1:0-52398 GCA_004382745.1 Argopecten irradians irradians | reverse complement strand
TGTCTCAGCCCTCCTCAGTAAGTAACACCTACTCTATACAGAACCATAAAACGACTGCTGTCTAAGCCCTCCTCAGTAAAATAACACCTACTCTATACAGAAACCATAAACGACCTGCCGTCTAAGCCCTCCTCAGTAAGAAACACCTACTCTATACAAAACCATAAAACGACTGCTGTCTAAGCCCTCCTCAGTAAGTAACACCTACTCTATACCGAACCATAAAACGACTGCTGTCTATCAGTCGCTCAGTAAGTAACACCTACTCTAATACAGAACTAAAAAACGACGTGCTGTCTAAGCCCTCCTCAGTAAGTAACACCTACTCTATACGAAACCATAAAACAAACTGCTGTCTAAGCCCTCCTCAGTAAGTAACACCTACTCTATACAGAACATAAAAACGACTGCTGTCTAAGTCCTCCTCAGTAAGTAACACCTACTCTATACCAGAACCATAAAACGGCTCCTGTCTAAGCCCTCCTCAGTAGTAAACACCTACTCCTATACTGAACCATAAAACAAGAACTGCCTGTCTAAGTCCTCCTCCAGTAGTATAACACCTACTCTATACAGAACCATAAAACGGCTGCTGTCTCAAGCCCTCCAGTAAGTAACACCTACTCTATACAGAACATAAACAACTGCGTTGTAACCTCCTCAGTAAGTAACACCTACTCTATAACAAACCATAAAACGAACCCTGCAGCCTCAAGTCCCCTCAGTAAAGTAACACCTACTCTATAACAGAACCATAAAACGTACTGCTGTCTAGTAACCCTCCCTCAGTAAGTAACACCAGTACTGCTATCACCCAGAACACATGAAAACAACTGCTGTCTAAGCCCTCCTCAGTAAGTAACAACCTTACTCTAAAATGTATCTGTCAAGTTTCCTCTCGTAATAAAACACTATACCCAAACAATAAACACTCCCGCTGTCTGTGCCTCCATAACGTTACATACTTAAATGCTCATTCCTCTTAAAACCTAGGTAATAGAAATCAATCCTACTTACGTAATTATACTAGAACCATTAAAAACGGCTGCTGTCTAAGCCCTCCTCAGTAAAGTAACACCTTACTCTATACAAAACCAAATATAAACGACTGCTGTCTTAACCCTCCTCGAGTAAGTAACATCTACCGATACAAAACCATAAAAAGACGCTGCTGTCTAAAGTCCTCCATACAGTAAGTAACTACACCTACTCTATAGACAACATAAAAGACGAAAACTGCTGTCTAAGCCCTCCTCAGTAAGTAACACCTACTCTATACAAAACCATAAAACGACTGCTGTCTAGGTCCTCCTCAGTAAGTAACACCTACTCTATACAAAACCATAAAACGACTGCTGTCTAAGCCCTCCTCAGTAAGTAACACCTACTCTATACCGAACTAAAAAACGACTGCTGTCTAACCGTCCCTCCGCACTAAGTAACACCTACTCTACTACAGAACCATAAAACGACGAGCTGTCTAAGCCCTCCTCAAGTACAAGTAAACACCTTACTCTTTATACAGACACTAGAGAAACGACGAAGACTGCTGGTCTCAGCCCTACCCTCATACATACAAGCCTACTCTCATACAACAACCATTAAAAGTGACTGCATGTCTGTCAGCCCTCCTCAGTAAGTAACACCTACTCTATACTGAACCATAAAACGACTTTCGTCTTCACCCTCTTCATGTTTACAGTTAACTAACACCTTACGTCTATACAGAACCACTTGAAAACGACCAGCAGTCGTTTTATGGTTCTGTATAGAGTAGGTGTTACTTACTGAGGAGGGCTTAGACAGCAGTCGTTTTATGGTTCTGTATAGAGTAGGTGTTACTTACTGAGGAGGGCTGAGACAGCAGTCATTTTATGGTTTTGTATAGAGTAGATGTTACTTACTAAGGAGGACTTAGTCAGCAGTCGTTTTATGGTTCTGTATAGAGTAGGTGTTACTTACTGAGGAGGGCTTAGACAGCAGTCGTTTTATGGTTCGATATCTATCATAGAGTGGCCGCATGAGATCTTTATCGTCTTTGGTTCTCTGTGATAAAATAAATAGCATAATGTATGGATCGTCTTTTGTTGTCTGTGATAAAATTGATAGCATAACGTACTTATCATCTTTGGTTGTCTGTGATAAAATAGATAGCATAACATATTTATCATCTTTGGTTCTCTGTGATGTAAATTTTGAGCAATAATGATCAAACTTTGAAGGAAACTAAAAAATTCCCCAAACCAAACTAAGCATTTCTACAATAAATATTGTTAAGCTAAACTTACCGGTCGACCGTGGATACTTTCAAAATGTAACAAAGCTTTCTGCACAGAGAGTTTCTCGTCCTGTACTTGTTCCCTGTTCATTATCTACAATCATATAAAATATCATGAATCAATGTATGATCTGACCAAAGTCTACCATCATATAAATGTTCATGAATTATATTTACCCTGGTATAAAGTATATGATAGTGTTTTCATTCTTTAAATAATGGCAATGAATAAACTTTACGATCATAGTGAATTGGAATGTGCAATCATTCAATTATTGTTTCCTAGTATGTTAAATCTTTGACTGTGGTCAGTTGCTGGTCACATTGGTGGTCAATGTCCAGTAACTCACATTGACATCCTCCGGCCTTTGCATCTCCTTGCGCTTCTCCTGTAATCTCTGTAAGATGGCCATCAGCGTTTGTTCCATGGTAGGAGGCAGGTCTGGAGGCTCGCCTCGTTCACCACTGGACGAGGTACCACTCCCGTGTCTACTCCTGCTGCCCATCTCCGCCTCCTCCTTCAACTCTGTCAATACACAAGACACATTGAAATGTTCATCATCAAAATGTTTGATTGTTTTACAGCCATTCCAGGTTAAGGAGGTGGAGGTGGGTCTTAACAGTCATCTGATATATTGGCACAACACCTCAAAGAATATTATAGTAGTGGCAAACAATTAAAGCAATACAAAAGACCACTTTTAATAGAAGAAGTTCAGGTTCTGATATAGCCTTTTGACCCCTGTGACCTTGAATGAAGTTCATGAACTGTTCATGAATATTTATTTCATGAATAGTTCATGAACAGGTTCATGAATAGTTCATGGACAGTTCATGGATAGTTCATGGACAGTTCATGAATAGTTCATGAACAGGTTCATGAATAGTTCATGGACAGTTCATGAATAGTTCATGAACAGTTCATGAATAGTTCATGAACATTTGATGAACTGTTCCAAATTCATTAAAATGTCTCCAGCTGACATGTTTATTTTTCAAGCAATGAATTTTCTTTTAAGGAGAAAATGGCAAACTCAATACTAAAGATTATAAATAGATGTCATAATAACATATACATTACATACAATTTTAAAATTGATATATATAAATTTTGAATAAACCTGTCTATTGTAGTTCAGTGGTGAAGTTTACACTGACAGTATATAAGTGCAAGGGCCCTTTGTGTCCAGCTGTTTCCCCTTTTCTGTACCCCCTCCCTATCCCCACTAAGTATGGCCTTGAGGCCATGGTCCATCCTTAAACTCAGTGTGTAAATCCCTTACACATGTCTAAGCACAATATTATGTACACATCATTTCAGGCTACTAACTTGTGAAAGGAAATGTCCTGACCCCTTTCAATGACTAGTTACATTTGATAGCTTCTGTATCTATAAAATGCTAATATTTATTATTAATTAAAGTACTAGCTACCATGTATATCAAATGATTCTGACTACATTGGAAGCATTTCTTGTCAAACAAATGGAGCCAGTAAATGGAAAGTTTCAATAGTTAAAATGTGACTTTTGAAAAACAGATTCTACATATATATAGTAACCTTTTAATCTTTTAGATACCAATTATTTATACATTTCTTTATTGTTTCACACCTTTCAGGTTATGAAACTAGCTTGTGTACTTATAGAAATCAAATCAAAGATCTCCATGTTATGTTGCACACACATGTACATGCAAACTCCAGCTCCTAAAGATATACTATGCACATTAAATTGAAATCAAACAAAGAAGATAATTAGATATTTAACATACCTTGTAAACTGTGTCATCAATCCATAATATGAACCTTTGGATTATAATATATCCTAAGAATTGTTGCACATAGTTCATCTCTTTGTAAATGCCTCCATCACTGTTTAAAATCTGGTGATGTCATGACCCTATATTCCAGCACCCAATCAAAAGCCAGAATGTTTGTCATGTGATCATGCATGAGGCTTAATTCACTTTGATTTTATGAAAAATTAATTTTTTTCCAAGCTTCACATATTTTAAAAAATAGAAGAGGAAAATAAACCAAATTTAGCATTAAAAAATCAAGGTATGTTTTTAAAACATAATCAATATATACAGTTACTTCAATTTAGGTTCATGAATAGTTCATGAATTAAAAATAAGTTCATGAACAATCTACTGATGTTCATGAACAGTTCATGAAAACCATATTTAAATATTATGTTCATGAACTATTCATGAATAGTTCATGAAACTTCATGGACACTTCATGAACCAAAATTCATGAACTGGTTCATGAACTTTGTATGAAAAATTTAATGAACAATTCATGAACATTTACAGAAAGTTCATGAACATTCATGAACATTTCATGGTTCATGAAAGTTCATGAACATCAATTCGCAGGGGCTGAGATCCTTTACAAAAATGTGAATTATATGACCCTTGTGTCTCATGGTTCCGACTGGGGAGGGGATTAAATTTACTATTATATAGGGAAAACACATTTATCAGCATTATTTACTCAATTGTCATAGGAAATGAGTCAAGTTTGGTTAGAAATATTAGCCTGAGATATAGCATTTGAAAATATCCATATCGGTCCTAGCTGACCCCCAGGGACCAGAGGGGGAGGGATCAAATTTACTATAGTTTATATAGGAGAAACACATTCAAATTTTATGAACTTTATTTGCTCAATTTTCATAGGAAATGAGTCAAACTTGGTTAGAATTATTAGCCTAAGATATAGCTGACCCCCAGGGACCAGAGGGGTGTGACCAAAAGGGGTCAAAATGGCTAAAATTTCAAAAATCTTCTCCTGAATTCAGATTTGATGGAACCAGATACTCTTCATAGATTGAGGCCCAGTATATTGTGTTTATATGTCTTTAATTTTTTTCATAATATATTCAAACTCAGGTGGACTGTTAAGGCCCATGGGCCTCTTGTTAATTTTCAGGCTGGTCTTAACGCCTTGGTGACAGTGGCAGTCTCGATTGCATTGTGTATTGCTATGATTTTTAATTTTTAGGCTGGTCTTAAAGCCTTGGTGACTGCTGGACTTTCTGTAGTATCAATAACAGATGTCACTCCTATACCATTCAATGGTAACAGACCACCAAAGAAAAGATCCCTGTGAACAACACAGGTTTGTGTTTGTCACTGTCTGATTTGAATCCATGTAATACATGACTGCTTTATCAGATAAATGTTTGTTATTACCGAATTAAAACCAGGTGAGCAATTAAAACAGGCCCTCTTGGCTTCTTTTTGAAATTCTTACATATGTATGGAGCAGATGAATGAATATTTTTCTTCAAAAGTTACTTACTTTACACTTACTATTAGCATCAGGCCAAATAAAAAAAATTCTTGTTTGCTGTAAAACCCTCTTAAAATGAAGGGTCGGTAGGTAGAGATTTTATTTTTTTTTTTTCTTAATCCCAGTTTTTTGGTGTCGCCTGCAACGCAATGGCGACACTTAGGAATCACTATATCGGCAATGGTGTCGTCGGCGTCCGGGAAACAGTTTCTGTGCGATAACTTAAGTATTTATTGTCCAATTTCACAAAATTTGGTATATAGCTTCATATTAATGAGATCTCGGATGAGTTTGATAATTGTTAAAATCAGTCAAATTTTGCAAGAGTTATGGGACTTTAAAATCGTCAAAATAGAAAAATCCATGGTTTCCACTCGATAACTTAAATATCTATCGTCCAAATTCAACCAAATTTGATAAAATGTTTTATATCAATGAGATCCCGGATGAGTTCAATAATGGTCAAAATCCATCAATATTTGTAAGAGTCAAGGGACTTTAAAATCGTCAAAACAGATAAATGCATAGTTTCCGCTTGATATCTTTAGTATTTATTGTCCCATTTCAAGCAAATTTGGTATGTTGCTTTATACCAATGATATCTTATATTGGTTCAATACTGGTCAAAATCCGTCAATATTTTGCAAGAGTTACGGGACCTTAAATCTTCAAAACATGGCTTCCGCTTGACAACTTTAGTATTTATTATCCGATTTCAACCAAATTTGGTATATTGCTTTATATCAATGAGATCCTAGATGGGTTCGATACTGGTCAAAATCCATCAATATTTGCAAGAGTTATGGGACTTGATTAATTCACCTAATTATTGACAGTATTTTCAACTGTAAATAACTATTTTTAGGTCATCTGACCGAAGGTCATGCGCCGTGCACCGTCCGCGGTGCGTCGTGCGTAAGACTATTTATACAAAAGCCTACTCCTCCTTAACCCTTGAGCGGATTACATCCATATTTGGTGTGAAACAATCATTTGGGAAGGACAATCATATTTTATATAAATAAGCCTAGTTCGACCCCTAGGGGCTGAGGGCTGGGGCCCCAAAAGGTCAAATTTTCATAATTTAAGCTTTAAAATCCTACTCCTCTTTCATCCATGGATGGATTTCATCCATATTTGGTGTGAAATATCATTGGGGAAGGACAATCATGTATTATTTAAATGAGCCTGGTCCAACGCCTAGGGACTGAGGGGTGGGGCCCCAAAAGGGCAAATTTTCTTAATTTTAGCTTTAAAATCCTACTCCTCCTTCATCCTTGAATGGATTTCATCTATATTTGGTGTAAAATATCATTGGGGAAGGACAATAATATTTTATATCAATGAGCCTGGTCCGACCCCTAGGGGCTGAGGGATGGGGCCCAAAAAGACAAATTTTCTTAATTTAAGCTAGATCCTACTCCTCCTTCATCCTTGGATGGATTTCATCCATATTTGGTGTGAAACATCATTGGGGAAGGACAATCATACATTATTTAAATGAGCCTGGTCTGACCCCTAGGGGCTGAGGGGTGGGGCCCCAAAAGGGCAAATTTTCTTAATTTAAGCTTTAAAATCCTACTCCTCTTTCATCCTTGGATGGGTTTCATCCATGTTTAGTGTAAAATATCATTGGGGAAGGACAATCATATTTTGTACAACTGAGCCTGGTCCGACCCCTAGGGGCTGATGGATGGGGCCAAAAAAAGGGCAAATTTTCTTATTTTAAGCTTTTTAATCCTACTCCTCCTTTATCCTTGGATGAATTTTATCCATATTTGGTGTGAAACATCATTTGGGAAGGACAATCGTATTTTGATGTATTTTTCATATAAATAAGTCTGGTCCGACCCCTGGGGGCTGAGGGGTGGGGCCCCAAAAGGGCAAATTTTCTTAATTTTAGCTGGCCCACTTCCTGTTTTCAAATTTCGGTCTCTGATCTCAATGAAAATTGGTCTATAGGGGTTTAAATAGATGCCGAACAACATGCAAACATTTTCATAAAGATTTTGGTATTCCAAGATGGCCGCTGACCCACTTCCTGTTTTCAGGTTTCAGTCTCAGATCTCAAGGAAAATTGTTCTATAGGGATTTTAATTGATTCAGAAGGGGGAACTTTAGGTGATGACAATCATATTTTATAAAGGACCGAGCTAAGACCCATGGGGATAGTACGGCGGATGTCCAAAATGGAAGCTTTGCTGAAATTTGGCTTTAAAATCTTACTCCTCCTTATATTAATCCGTGAATGGGTTACAACCATATATGGATGAAGGGCTACCAAGTTTGTTCAACAAATGACATACCTATTTCAGAAACTTACATATTCAACTAAGGAGTTCCTTGTATTGTTTATATTAATCGTTAACCAATACTTTATACTGTGACTTTGTTGTTTTGTGCAATGAGTCAGATGACCGTTAAGGCCCATGGGCCTCTTGTTTGTGATGCTGTGCAGGCGACACATCCACTTAGAATTCGTGGAATTCTTGTTGCAGTGAAAAACTGAAATAGACTTTATTCAACCCTATATAAACCATAGATTTGAATCTGAGGAAATTATTGGTGTCTTGAATTTACAGAATTTATACCAAAATTCCTGATTTTGTGCAAAACCAAGCAAAATTTAGGATGTTATTTGTTTGCCTGAGGGCAAAACTAATAAAAAGTTTTTGAGTAGGCACTGATTATATAGGGTCGGTCGGGTTACCGGAAACACAAATAATTTTTTGTATGGCCTCATTGAAAAATTTGAGCTTCTTATTCCTGCTTCGGAATAAAAGAATTTAAAATCATTAATTGCACCCCCCCCCCCCTAAAAAAAATATATAATGAGTACTCAGACACCAAAAGCAAATGTCAAGGTCAAGGTCATCTGTTAAACTTCTTCTCAAGTTCTACCTGTGAGATTTGGCTGAAACTTACCTGAAATGATGCTGTATTGTCTTGACAAAATATTGTTATTTTTCGGGTCAATCCAAATTCCAAGATGGCTGTCACAACCGCCGTCTTGAAATATCATTTTGAACTTCTTCTCAAGTTCAACAGGTGTGATTTGGCTGAAACTTGCATGAGATGTTGTGGATATGATCTCAACAAAAGTGTTGTTACATCTCCGGTTCATTTTAAATTGAAGATGGCCACCTTGATACCATATCTAATTAATTTGCTAAATGACCGTTGCCAAGCTTAAGGTACAGTCAGATGACCGTTAAGACCCTTGGGTCTATTGCTTTATATGTATTTTTGTATTAATTAAACATATATTACACATAACATCAATTATTGTCCAACTGATAAATGGTGTTGGTGGTGGAGCATCTCTCAGTTTAATTAGATATTATACATTTTCACCATTTACTTGTGAATTCTTAATGCAGTGCTTTATAATTACTGAATTTTAATGTGTCTTATAGCTAAGAAAGTCTCTGATAGTATTCACATTGTCTGTCTTTCTGTCTGCATATCCATAATTGATAGCCATAGAATTTCTTCAAGAAAGGTTAAAGCCCTTGGCCATTATTTTGAAATTGTACATGGTAAAACTTTACAGTTCAGAACATTAAGAACTTAAATTAACTTACGATAAAAGAAACAACTTATAACTACAATTTTAAAAAGTTATTTGTGGGCTTTCTGATTGATATCAGATTTCTACTTGAT
This sequence comes from Argopecten irradians irradians, assembly GCA_004382745.1. Lineage (NCBI taxonomy): Eukaryota > Metazoa > Mollusca > Bivalvia > Pectinida > Pectinidae > Argopecten > Argopecten irradians. Next base: position 43,157 of record SAYR01062285.1, on the reverse strand, counting down.
TGGGATCACTGATTTATAAGATACCGTTCTTTTTCTGGTTACAGACTTTCAAAGAAACTGATCACCATGTCATCGTACAATTCGTGTTGGATACAGAAAGATGGATGGGAAACCATATTGACTGGGAAATATTGTCATCTAGATGTTTGAGAATTTAACCTTTGAGGAACTAAAAAAAGTTGAAATTGCACATTATTTCAATACCATGCATTATAACTATGTATTGGCATGTATCAATTACTTATAATAAAGGATTTCTGGAACATGTCATCTGATGTTTATATAAATTGATTTGGTTTCTGTTGTATAACATGAGATGTTAGCCTATAACTTATATCACCTCATCAGATGTTAGCCTATAACTTATATCACCACATCAGATGTTAGCCTATCAATAATATCACCACATCAGATGTTAGCCTATAACTTGTATCACCTCATCAGATGTTAGCCTATAACTTATATCATCACATCAGATGTTAGCCTATAACTTGTATCACCACATCAGATTTTAGCCTATAACCTATATCACCACATCAGGTGTTAGCCTATAACTTATATCACCTCATCAGATGTTAGCCTATAACTTATATCACCTCATCAGATGTTAGCCTATAACCTATATCACCACATCAGATGTTAGCCTATAACTTGTATCACCTCATCAGGTGTTAGCCTATAACTTATATCACCTCATCAGATGTTAGCCTATAACTTATATCACCACATCAGATGTTAGCCTATAACTTATATCACCACATCAGATGTTAGCCTATAACTTGTATCACCTCATCAGATGTTAGCCTATAACTTATATCATCACATCAGATGTTAGCCTATAACTTATATCACCACATCAGATGTTAGCCTATAACCTATATCACCACATCAGGTGTTAGCCTATAACTTATATCACCTCATCAGATGTTTGCCTATATCTTATATCACCACATCAGATGTTAGCCTATAACTCATATCACCTCATCAGATGTTAGCCTATAACTTATATCACCTCATCAGATGTTTGCCTATAACTTATATCACCACATCAGATGTTAGCCTATAACTTATATCACCTCATCAGATGTTAGCCTATAATCTTCATTGGAAAGAATCAAATGAAGAACCTTTATTAAGGGATGTTAATGTATATTTTAGCAAAGTTTGGTGAAAGCATAATGGGACTTTAAGTAGTTAATAACACATAGACCTTTTCACTTTAGCTGTTTGACTGATTAATGAATGATATAATAAACCACTGCTTAAAGATCTTGTATTTGAGTAATTACAGTCAACTAAATAAACTTTTACACCGTTTATCACATCTTTGATTTTCATTCATCTTTACACATTTTTGTTTTTCAACCGACGAAACGGTAGAGACGGTTTTGTGCCTATATATCATTGTAGACAGATTTTTGTAGCTGCCATGGTAAGGATTGCGATCGCCAACCAAACTTTACATTTCAACTGACGTCCAGGCTGCTCTTCAAATGCATTTGTATCAAACAAATCATTGGCAACTTTCTGCACATCAATCTTGTACGAAGGTAACTTTGTGAAAGCCTTTTCTCTTGCGGACATCGCAGATCATGTCATAATGTTTAACAGCATCCACCAGATGGGGAACTCCTTAGAGTGTGCAATAATGCTCTCTTTCGTTTGAAATCCTGTACAGGCATTTTTGGTATCTCTGTTGATCATTTCCACATACTCATCTAAAGCCATGTTGTTGTTTTTTCCCTCAGAAATATTGACACATCTGTTGGCTATGAGGCGTTCAGCTTGTTGTGGTGGAAGTGTTCCGGAACAAAATCCAGTTAAATGAATGCTCCCAATAAGATTTTTTGTTTTGTTTACCTTATTGTAGATCGGGGTTTCGTATTTTGCTGATCTCACGGACCTATGCCCATCTGCCATGTCCACAGCAGTATCAAGGTTTTTTGTGCAAGGCTGCCAATCTGAACAGTAGAATTACATAGTTGTAAACTTCATCCTCTTTGACTGCATTTGAATCTGGTGACTTTTTCGGAACTTTGTGGATTTTTGGCCATGGTTTGCTGACTCATGCTGTTTCAGACTGTTGACAAAAGCATAAGTTTTCTCACAGTAGTGGCACCGAAATCTCCCATCTACAGCATAGATACCCAATAGTTTTCTTCGTGGTCAGGATCTTCCAAGACATTTCGTACTGCCTCAAGTACTCATCAGAATCCTCAAAAACCACTTATTTACAATGCCTATTGAGACATTATTTATCCAGTCAATTTTTGCATCCTTGTTTCCATTGACTCCACTCTGCAGGTATGGGGATAGGATCTGTCATATCCTTCAATCCAAACTCTTTGTAGAACAGCACACAGCACATCCCATCAAATATGGTATGATACAACATTTTGTATGCCCTGTAAGAGTTTTTTACTTCCGCTTTCACATTTCGAGCATTAAGGATGTTTCTGAAATAGTATGCAGTCCCACGATCGCTGCCTGATGTTGTGTTGTAGGTTAATCTACAGATTGCCTGAAAAACAAAATAAATTTAATGTACTAAATCAACCATGAAACATTGGCATTAGTTGAAGTTTATTAATGTGAACAACTTATATAGTCCTATATCACAACTTATCCAATTCTGATAAAGATGTATACAGAATTTACTGAAAATTTATCTAAAATAATCCTATACTATAACTATATTGAGAACGCTCACTATGTGGTGGAATTACATACAACCTGATACAATGTAACAAATAATATAAACTGGTACACATGTAATTATATAAGGGTAACATTGGACCATTGATGGATGGAAACGGATGCATTCTATTGTTGGTTTACTTTTTAATTCTATCCATATAACTCAATAACAAAATCAATAAAAATTCTTTGTTTAACTTTTGTGGTCATATTGCTTTTCTATATGGGTTTACAGACATATATGATAAACAGAGCACGAATATCCTATTTTTACCTCTAAAAAATTCATCAGTCTGTGGAAGTCTTCAATCTTTGATATGAAGCCTTCTAAAGATCAATGCTCTTTTCTGAATTGGCCATAGCTTGTTGAGCTCCTTGGATACGTTCATCAGTCAGGCGATCTCCTGTAACACCACTTCTCAATAAATGAGTAAATCTTACATTTGTTTAAAATTATCAAAAACTTTAACTGACTCAAAACTTATTTAATTACCATCTTAATTAACAAGATTTAGCTATTGTGTTTTTCAACTATTTACATTATAGCTTACCATTCTTATACAGCCTTTATAAATAAGCAGTGTTATTTGAGACAGGTTATCCTTGTAGTACCTGGTGGCTACTAACAGGACAATATATTGATGCCATTTATGCATGTACAACAGCGATCCAGAAGACCAATTTGAGTGAATGAACAGCATTACAGTAAATTACAATACCTCCAAAGAAAACTTCTTCAAATATTCCATTGGCTTGGGGTACATACTTCTGTGATAGGTCTTTCAAAAGTTTGATGACATCCTGTGTTTTTGTTTCGTTACAGTCAAACAGGCAGTATGTGCTTGCAAATTAATTTAAAATTAAAATACCTGGTATGAATTCTATGTAGCATGGTGTATGTTGTAGACATAACTATCATTTAACAAGAGATCCAGAGGGATCTTGGCGCCACCAAGAATGATCTATGTCTGACAATGGAAGAGGGATCTTTTTCTGCTTTCGAACTTTTTCAAACACACTACAATATAAAATTTGAGACAGATCGCTATAGTATTCTAAGAAATAGTGGTAAAACTTAACAATGAAATCTAAGATGGCGGCCGGTTGGCCATTTGTTACTGATTAGTCCCAAAAGGCATTATGGATCAGTCTTAATGTACTATGAACAACTAGGGTACAAGGAACCTACATATGAAATTTGAGAAAGTCCCTTCTTCATTTTTGAGAAATAGCAGTAACAAACTTTAACTATCAAATCCAAGATTGGCCACTTGTCGGCCATCTTGTTGACCGATCGTCCTTTAAATGTACTATGCCAACTAGGGTCTAGGGGAACCTAACATATGAAATTTGAGAAAGATCCCTTCAGTACGGACGGAAGGATGATGGACGGAAGGCGACGGCGGATAAGGTTGAAATGATGATGGTACCGGGTGGGCTAAAACTTAAAAAAAAGAAGATATTGTGACTTCTTATTCCAATTCACACACATAAAGCTATAACATTTTTAAGGTAAAATAATAAATAACTGTAAACTGTAGTAATTAAAATATTATAAACACTCAGCTATAACCTACAACCAATGACATTAAAAGAAATTGTGCAATACACAATACACTAAAGAGTCAGTTTTTCAGAAATTGTCAGTTAGGGATAATGAAGTCTGCTGAACCTGCCTATATTCTTAGGCTTTTTAAGAATAATTTGTCTTATACATTAAGGTATTAGACAACATTTAAAAAACCTAATGATATAGGCAGGTTTAGCAGACTAGGGATAATGACACTCAGACAAAATACAGGTCATTATTATGTCTTTGGTAGAGTATATATGCTGATCTGTTGTGTTTTCAGTAAAATACAGGGAATGATTTTCTTAAGTCTTATCACATCAAATATTTATACCTGTTGTTCTTTGTTCCTGAACAATAATGTATTTATGTTCAAAGTGCTTTGGATAGACTTTCTCAAGCAATTTTCTCTGGTCAATATTCTGTATGATTGCACTTGACACCAGGAAAGTTAGTTCATCTTTGAGTAAGATTTGGTCTTGCAAAGAAGGAATGAAGCTTGATGGTTTCAAATCTCCTACATCAATTACATTTCGAACATCATTTCCTGGAAACTCTCCCTCAACATGAACACGGTCCACAACACTATGACATTGAACAGTGTAGAGAGATAGTCTTTTGTACTGAAAGTCCTGTATGAGGGCAAAATGTTCTTGTCCCAATTATCCCAACTAATGGAATTCTCTTTGTTCCTCCATTTGACCATTCATCTTTGATTCTTATTAGATCCTATAAGCATCTTGCCAGGTAGCCATTCTGTTCCTCATAGTAATCCGCAGTTACAGATCCTCCAATCTTTGCAATCCGCTCTATGTCTGTAATAATTCAATGTTTAAATTATACTTAATCAGCCCATAAGAAGAAAATGTTGTCACTGTTTGTAACTGCATAATGATTTCATAGAAAAAAGGACAAATATTTTTAGTGAGATCTTGGTCCCCACAAAGAATGATCTAGCTATGTTTGATAATGGAAAGAGTGATCCTTTCTCTGCTTTTCAAACTTTAACTATATACTACATATACAATTTGAGACAAATCTGCTTTAGTACTTTCTGAGAAATAGCAGTAACAACTTTTTGCTATCAAAAATCAAGATGCTGCTGGCGGCCATTTTTTTCCTATCAGTCTCAAATAGCAGAATGACACTCTAAGGAAGGGACCTTGCAATAAAATTTGAGACGTATTCGGTGCAAGTCCTTCTGAGAGATTAGCGATACAAAAACATCAACTGCCAAAATCCATTTACAAAATACACTTTGAACATCCATACTTGTATGTGCATCTCCATGCATCATCACTAGTCCTGTGAGGTACTGTAACAACAGCCACTTTCCCTAAATCTGCCATGTAGAGCAATAGCTGTTGAATGCATTATGTGCAGAAAATGGTTTCCTCAAGTTCAACAGGAATGTCTGAAAAACAATGGCCGACACACTTCAATAGATGAGGAGTACCAACTTGAAGTCTTTGTTCAAGGAATCCAAGAAAACCTTCAGAATACTCTTGTGACCTTCTGCTGCAGTACAGTGTTGCTGTTGCGTTGACAAATCGTCCTGGCTTCCTCAGAAACCATTCCTGCCAATGCTGTTACTAGCTCATCAGTGCAGTGGTTTTTCACAATATCAATGAGACCTTTTCAACATTTTTTTCACGAAAAGATTACCTTTAAACATTTTCTGGGTAGTCCTTGTTTAAACGAAATTGAGACTTCTTACGCATCCTTGTAGTGTATGTAATTCTGTTAATTAAATAAATTAAATGATAAATATATTTTAACATGTGTGCAAACTAATGTGCTTTAAAAAATCATTTAAAATTCTAACACGCTTCTTTAAGTATAACTAAAATAATGAAAATGAAATTATGATAGTAGATGGCAATCATATGCCTCACTGACATTTCACAAATGAATTAAATTAAAAGTTTAAAATGTGTGATCTTTTAATGCAATATTGCAAAATATTTTTTTATAAATAACCCTAATCAATGCTATGACTTTCACTTAATAAATTCTTACTTATACAGCAATAACCCAATGCTAATATATTCAATTTGTATACAAGTTGGCTAATATAACTTTAAAGTAAAAACATGAACAATTGAAAATAAATTTAATAAACACATTGCTTTAACATCAGACTTACTTGTAAAACACATCTGCTAAATTACATGAAGTCACATACTTTTTCCAAGAACCTTCAAATTATTTTCCTAATCGGTTTTTGTAATATGTAATTGGTAAGATTACAAAACTGTATAATAATTTGATATCGTGCCAATATGTATTTTTATTGTTGGATGTTTCTTTTGTTTTTTGCTTACCATTTGTTACGAATTTCATAACTAGTTAACAGTATCCTTGTGGTTTGTGATGAATACGACAGAAACCTGAAACAAATCATATACAGGTCTTAATCAGATAATTCATGCAAAATAGAATAACACAAACTGTAATTAGCAACATCAACAGGCATACATATAATGTATACTAATAGAGATCTTACAGTGAGTGGCTATGTAATTGAAATTATCAGAGTTCGATATTTGACCACATAGCCTTTAGGCAAGTGGCAACACAAGTCTTTGCCAGTGGCATCCAAATTATTTAATGAGTTTTTGATAATTTTCATATGATATAGTCACAAAGTGTAAGATTCTAATTTATAGGTTCTTTTATTAACAGAAATATATGTGAAACTTTTTCGATTTTGTCTTCTAATAAAACAGTAGTATCAGGTATCGGATGTAATCGTTTCCGTTACTGAGACACATCATGTACGTCATTATAAAGATTATGACGTCAAACTACCTAACGTAGTCACAATAGTGTTATTCACATGTGTCTTATATATTTATGACATGGCGTGGCTAGCTAGCCAGTTTGTGATTAACAGAATGTGTAATACATATATATCTGTGGTACGATGAGAAGGGTTTCAATGAAGGTACAAATCCATTTAAAGCAAAAACTTATTTTGAAAACTCACTTAACTTGCCGAATTTGAGATATTAATCTAATTTTTACCAACAGGGTAATAACATTAACTGGGCTTTACACAATTTTACTAGCCCGAGAGATATTTACTGGTCTCGGGCCATTGGACCTGGGAATTTCTTGCCCTGAATTATTGAAAACAGATTTTTTTTAAATTTAAACGCAGTAAGTCCTAATTATGAAAAATATGGCTATACTTAAAATTACAGGTTTAATTCAAACAACTGATAAACTCAATATCTAAGCACAGGTAACCTGAACTCACTTTCAGAAAAAATATAACTTACTATACAGTACATTACATTAGTGTACTACCTGGTTGTACAAATATATTGTGTATTCAGGCTTATTTTAATTTTAATGGTCAGAACCTTTGATTCTATTATAAGCCATGCAATTAACACGTTAAGTTTTACAAACAGTCTAAAATCTTTTCTAATTTTGAACAATTTTCTAAATTTCACAATTTATATACTTACTCACTTCACCTTCCAAATAGGGGTCAACATTTTTCTGCCCAACACGGGTTGCCAACGATCTCCTGTATGCTTACTGAACGTAACAGGTCTGGTTCTTCTGTTGGTAACTTCGTTTTGAGAACTGGGCGTTGCTAAACCAAACATCACATGGTTCTATTTTTACAGCATTTACAGGGAAATATGGCATCAGAATATCGACATACTGCGGATTTTCGCAGCTGGCTGCTGTGGGACTACGATTGTAATCGTTTCTGGGACGTTCTCCTTTGAGTGAAAGTAAATTCAGGAAAAATCTATCTCTAGTTGTCGTGTACTTTGTCCTTAGTTCTGTTCGTAATGACATAGCAATCCCTTCCATTTTACGCACTCGTTCCACACCACTAATAGCACTCTGGAACACCCCACTTATACATTTGGACGAATTCTCAATGTTCCGATGTTAAAACCTGTTCTGATTCCGTCCTTTCTTTCTTTGCTTTAATTTCAGCTTCATATCATTTTTTTCGTGTTCATTCTTTCATCAGTCGTCGTTCCGAAAAAACGAATGAAAATCCATAAAACGCACGCATTGTCTAAAGTCTAATACCCGTTTAGTGAGTGTGACAGGAGTGGCAAGGACGCCCATCTTTATTATGTGACATTCGGGACTCTCGGATACTAATCGATTCGAAAATAAGACTAAATCACGACGGGTGCCGAACAAAATAATCTCTGGCAAGATTTTGCCAGTCGCGTTTGATTGGTTGGTTGAAAGGTCATTTGAAACATGACCTCCTCGGTGGCCGTCAGATCTCATAACGTAGTGTTAAATGGGGATCTGTATTTTAAATAGATTGGTAAACAAACATAATGGCGGAAGGCAGCACTCGATTTGGGGCGCAACAGAGGATGAAATTCAGAAGATTCTGAACGACCGTGATAGCAAAAACACTAAAAACGTTTTCAGAACTGCTGAAATCTTCTTCATGAATACTGTGAAGCGGTTGGATGTAACAGTTGGGTCGTCCCTTACCAATGTTACAGTGGACGAATTGTGTGAAATCCTACGGAAGTCTACTGCGCCGCAAGGAAAAAAGACGGCAGTATGTATGCTAAAAAACCATGATATCTATAAGATATGGGCTGCAAAAGTCTTGAGAAGTCCCATGGCATCGACATAATCAACGACGTCGGATTTAAGATCGCCAATGACGTTATTTAATGCCAGTATGGTAAATCAAGAAAGAGGGAACACGGCGAATGTAAACACAAAGAAATCATAAGTGAAGCAGACATGAAAGTTCTGTATGACCAGCGGAGTGTTCAGCACAGAAACACCCACAACTCTACACAGAAAGTATTCTTCGAGTTGATGTTATACTTTTGTAACAGAGGTAGAGAAAATTAACGTAACATGACCAGAAATGATTACACAGTGCAGTCTGACGCTGACGGCAGACGTTATGTTACTTGGTGTGTCGAGGCTGACAAAGAACCACAGGGGAGATACTGCTGATGATGATCAAGATGGGGCAGAATGTATGAGCAACCAGGTATGTAATGTATTTTTTTTATTCCAATCACGAATGTCCATAAGTGCCGAGATAAGCTCTACAACAGGCATCTAAATTTCCTCGTGTCACCTTTACTACTGTAATTTGTCTCAACCCACTCGCCCCACGATTATCCAAAAGATACATTTAAACAACAAGGTCTAGGTTAGATCCATATTTCGTATTTGAATCATTCGGTTAGTAATAGTAATTTTTTACATATATTTTTTTCAGGAGACCCAAATTGTCTGTTGCAAGTTTTGAGAAGTATTCGGTAAATTAATCCATATGCGATGCGCTTTGGCAGCGACCCCGTCAGTCAATTAAGGACGAAAATCATGTTCGGTACGACAACATGGTACTTGGTAAAAATAAACTAGGGTAATGATGCAGTCCAATAAGTTAGTGAGGCTGGGTCGGAACTACATATTCAACCACTGTATTAGGGCAACATGTATATCTATGTTGGATGAATGTGGATATGAATCTCGACAATCATCGGCATATCAAAACACAAGTCAGAAACAAGTTTGAAAGCAATATTCATCAAAATTAAGTAACACGAAGAACGAGAAATGTCATATGCTTTAGCAAGAAAGTTGTTCCACAACCTTCAAGCTCTGTGCAACCACCAATGAAGGAGATTGCTCCAGTAAATGTAGTTATACCCAACTCACATACACCTCACGAAACTACATGTTGTGATGTGCTGGATATAGATGACAAGGAACTAGCCGCTTTGCTTGAAAATCCGGATGTGCTTGGAAGTATAGAAAATATTCCACAGCAAAGTCATGCAAAATCAGTTTTTTCGTTCCACGGATGCAACATCAACATTTATAAATAGTTGAATGTGATTTTTTTCACAATGTTTGTGATGATACTGTCCTCAGTGTTAATTAATAACTTTGAAATCTATACCGGCATCTTATAATGTTACATGTATGCTATACATGTATTTTTCATTAATTGTTACAATAAAGCTCAGCTTTGACAAGACTATGTATTTCATGGACAGAAATGAACATTAACACTCACAATGATTTAATTTGAATAAATCAGACTGGTTTATTCATTTAAGAAGATGCATCTAATAGGAAAAAAACAAACAACACAATTCCTTGTTTGTGATGTGGTATTATGTTGTTTTGTTATTTGATATATTTGTTAAAGTGGTTTAAAATTAATAAATTAATTACTCTTTTAAAATGTTTTTGAGTCATGGGGTATAACAAAACAGTTGTCGACTGGGTTTTCGGGCAACAGATGATTGTTGGACCCTCACACAAACTGTTGACCTCGGCCTTCGGCCTCGGGGAACAGTTTGTCTTCGGGTCCAACAAATCATCTTGTTGCCCTCAACCCAGTCAACAACTGTATAATTAACTAAAAAAAGAATCGTCCAATCACAAAGCCAGATTGAGTATGTTTAAGAACAATTAATTATAAATAAATGAAAACTGTAAAACAATATTCATATGGTCAATTGGTTTTTATTGGCTTGAATGAAAATAATCTTCATATGAAACCTTTCAGTAAAGTAAGAATTTTGTTCATAATTTATAAATGTATGACTCAATTTACCAGGTACACAATTGCAAGTATGTATACATACATGGTTTCACTGTGAAATATTGATCATTATTCTTATATTGATAAAAGTTAATTCAAGTTCATAGTTTAATAGACATGAGATGTAACACTGTCAGGGAATCTAGTACGCATGCGTAGGCACATAAAAAGTGGAATTTCCCTAACAAACTTCAACATCATGCATGGCAGACGCAACTCGCCAAATATGTGTCAGCGAACTCACATGGGTCCGTTGGAACGTGGTGAAGAGCAATTCTTCAAACAACGATTATTTAGCGGTCAAGTCGCTCGATCGTGATTGCGATCGACTGCACATTACGAACACACGCATTCCACGCGTGGACCTACAAATACATGTTGTATATGTGTGTATTTACATGTAGTTTCTATATAAAACTAGACTAAAACTATTCAAAAAGTTTTTATTCTTGAGAATGAAAAGCGCAATTAACAAAATTATAATTACAATGGTGTTTGCTGTTCTTATGTATTTTGTAATAAAGATTTATAGATGCCTATAGGGCCTAATCTAGCTTTATTGAAATGTACATCGAAACCGAACACACGTTTGTGTTATCTGATGAGGCCTCCCATGGGGTGGCTCGACAAAACTCGTAAACAAATGGAAGTAAACACAAATACGCCATGTCGTTACCTGCTATCATATTTACATATGCCCCTGTATAGTCAACGGGAGGGGAGTTGCGTTCAAATTAGCGTAATCGCAATGACGTATGAATACAAACGCAGTGCAGGTTCGGACTACTTCTAGTTCTACATTGAATATGTCTGTATCCCATTGCGTTCATACCACCTTTAACGCAATCAAAACACTGTTCAATCTCTATATAGATATTACACTTTGTTTCTTTTTATAATAATACAGCGATGTATAAATACATACGAAGTTTGGTAAGCCTACATGTTCTACTCCATCGAAGACCGAACATAAACTTAGACCAGTGTTTGAGGCAACATGGTCAACGACGATTTCGGTATCGGATCTATCCATGACAAGTGATCATGATCATGAATTACTAATTGAGTACAGTCCACACTGTAGCATAAGATTAATATTATGAACTTTGTAATTACTACATGCAGAAACATATATACATAATATATGGTCATGCTACATGTAAAGATACGGTATATGAAACACAGGTGTTTGGCTCTATAGAGATTTTTCTCTCTATATATGTAATACTGTGTTAATATATAAAGAGAGAAAAATGTCTATAGAGCCAAACACCTGTGCATGAACCACATGTAGGCCTATGTGATTCATATCATCTCACAATTCATTGCATGCACAGGACAGGAAAAGGAATGGATGTATACAATGTAGAATAGTTTGGTTTGATTGAAAAGTACCAAGAAATAGAGTATAAAACAGTCCGTTAATGATTTCTACACAGTTCATCAAGTGAAGAAGATCTGGTGGAAAAGTATACCTGATGAATACTGAGAATAGATATATATAGATGTATTATACGATCGATATGTATACATATATTTACAAATAACATATATATACATGCAGTAACCGTGTTGATCATGAGCAAAGTAATATAATACAGACATGTCTCAACATACAATTTGATGTATCTCGACTAGCACCGATTCCAGTGATCGTATATGTACATGTACTATCACATATTTCATACACATAAGAATATCTTTATAAATTACCCAAAGAAGAAATAGAAAGCAGTTATAATATATGTATATAGTAAGCTATTAGTCCACCTCTTTACGTATGTTCTGAATATTTAGATATACTGTGCTCTCCTAACTATCAGATTATGAATAGGTTAGTAGTATCATGATATTTATTTATATATATATAGTTTGGGATAAATACTGTATTTATCTCAAATTATTACACGAGAGGAAAGTTAAAGTCAACCGATCATTACCAAAATTGACACGACCACGTGTTTATATTTGTACGATAAAATACCCCATATGGTGCCCCATGTATGCATTTCACTATTTACATCCACTATTTTTCGATTAATACATATTTTGTATTAAGCTTTATATAAACTATATATAACCTTTGACATGACACATTTATAATCTGTGAAATCTAACATGTATCATATACTAAAACAATTATAGAACATTGTATTGTTCATCGTTTGCTCAAAACTGCCCTCTCTCTCGGCCACGCTTGTTTTGTTTTTGTATCCGGGTATCGAACATATACATATACACGAGGTATTTTTAACTATGCAAACCAACCCGTTCTATTTTAAGAATTCTTTACTAATTGATTATGGCGTTATTATCTTCATTGGAAAGAAACCAAATGAAGAACCTTTCATAAGGGATGTTAATGTATATTTTAGTAAAGTTTGGTGAAAGCATAATGGGACTTTAAATAAGTTAATAACACATAGAACCTGTTTCACCTAGCCTGTTATGACTGATTAATGAATGATATAATAAACCACTGCTTAAAGATCTTGTATTGAGTAATTACAGTCAAACTAAATAAACTTTTACACCGTTTATCACATCTTTGATTTTTCATTCATCTTTACACATTTTTGTTTTTCAACCGACGAAACGGTAGAGACGGTTTGTGCCTATATATCATTGTAGACAGATTTTTGTAGCTGCCATGGTAAGGATTGCGATCGCCAACCAAACTTTTACATTTCAACTGACGTCCAGGCTGCTCTTCAAATGCATTTGTATCAAACAAATCATTGGCAACTTTCTGCACATCAATCTTGTACGAAGGTAACTTGTGAAAGCCTTTTCTCTTGCGGACATCGCAGATCATGTCATAATGTTTAACAGCATCCACAAGATGGGGGAACTCCTTAGAGTGTGCAATAATGCTCTCTTTCGTTTGAAATCCTGTACAGGCATTTTTGGTATCTCTGTTGATCATCTCCACATACTCATCTAAAGCCATGTTGTTGTTTTTTCCTCCAGAAATATTGACACATCTGTTGGCTATGAGGCGTTCAGCTTGTTGTGGTGGAAGTGTTCCGGAAACCAATCCAGTTAAATGAATGCTCCCAATAAGATATTTTGTTTTGTTTACCTTATTGTAGATCGGGGTTTCGTATTTTGCTGATCTCACGGACCTATGCCCATCTGCCATGTCCACAGCAGTATCAAGGTTTTTGTGCAAGGCTGCCAATCTGAACAGTAGAATTACATAGTTGTAAACTTCATCCTCTTTGACTGCATTTGAATCTGGTGACTTTTTCGGAACTTTGTGGATTTTATGCCCATGGTTTGCTGACTCATGCTGTTTCAGACTGTTGACAAAAGCATAAGTTTTCTCACAGTAGTGGCACCGAAATCTCCCATCTACAGCACTAGATACCCAATAGTTTTCTTCGTGGTCAGGATCTTCCAAGACATTTCGTACTGCCTCAAGTACATCATCAGAATCCTCAAAAAACCACTTATTTACAATGCCTATTGAGACATTATTTATCCAGTCAATTTTTGCATCCTTGTTCCATTGACTCCACTCTGCAGGTATGGGGATAGGATCTGTCATATCCTTCAATCCAAACTCTTTGTAGAACAGCACACAGCACATCCCATCAAATATGGTATGATACAACATTTTGTATGCCCTGTAAGAGTTTTTTACTTCCGCTTTCACATTTCGAGCATTAAGGATGTTTCTGAAATAGTATGCAGTCCCACGATCGCTGCCTGATGTTGTGTTGTAGGTTAATCTACAGATTGCCTGAAAAACAAATAAAAATTTAATGTACTAAATCAACCATGAAACATTGGCATTAGTTGAAGTTTATTAATGTGAACAACTTATATAGTCCTATATCACAACTTATCCAATCTGATAAAGATGTATACAGAATTTACTGAAAATTCTATCTAAAATAATCCTATACTATAACTATATTGAAGACGCTCACTATGTGGTGGAATTACATACAACCTGATACAATGTAACAAATAATATAAACTGGTACACATGTAATTATATAAGGGTAACATTGGACCAATTGATGGATGGAAAACGGATGCATTCTATTGTTTGTTTACTTTTTAATTCTATCCATATAACTCAATAACAAAATCAATAAAAAATTCTTTGTTTAAACTTTTTGTGGTCATATTGCTTTTCTATATGGGTTTACAGACATATATGATAAACAGAGCAGTCAATATCCTATTTTTACCTCTAAAAAATTCATCAGTCTGTGGAAGTCTTCAATCTTTGATATGAAGCCTTCTAAACGATCAATGCTCTTTTCTGAATTGGCCATAGCTTGTTGAGCTCCTTGGATACGTTCATCAGTCAGGCGATCTCCTGTAACACCCACATTCTCAATAAATGAGTAAATCTTACATTTGTTTAAAATTATCAAAAAACTTATAAACTGACTCAAAACTTATTTAATTACCCATCTTAATTAACAAGATTTCAGCTATTGTGTTTTCAACCTATTTACATTATAGCTTACCATTCTTATACAGCCTTTATAAATAAGCAGTGTTATTTTGAGACAGGTTATCCTTGTAGTACCTGGTGGCTACCTAACAGGACAATATATATGATGCCATTTATGCATGTACAACAGCGATCCAGAAGACCAATTTGAGTGAAATGAACAGCATTACAGTAAATTACAATTACCTCCAAAGAAAACTTCTTCCACAATATCTCCATTGGCTTGGGGTACATACTTCTGTGATAGGTCTTTCAAAAGTTTGATGACATCCTGTGTTTTTGTTTCGTTACAGTCAAACAGGCCAAGTATGTGCTGCAAATTAATTTAAAGTTAAAATACCTGGTATGAATTCTATGTAGCAATGGTGTATGTTGTAGACATAACTATCATTTAACAAGAGATCCCAGAGGGATCTTGGCGCCCACCAAAGAATGATCTATGTCTGACAATGGAAAGAGGGATCTTTTCCCTGCTTTTCGAACTTTTTCAAACACACTACATATAAAATTTGAGACAGATCGCTATAGTACTGTCTAAGAAATAGTGGTAACAAACTTCAACAATGAAATCTAAGATGGCGGCCGGTTGGCCATCTTGTTTACTGATTAGTCCCAAAAGGCATTATGGATCAGTCTTTAAATGTACTATGAACAACTAGGGTACAAGGGAACCTACATATGAAATTTGAGAAAGATCCCTTCTTCACTTTTTGAGAAATAGCAGTAACAAACTTTAACTATCAAAATCCAAGATGGCCACCTGTCGGCCATCTTGTTGACCGATCGGTCCTTAAATGTACTATGCACAACTAGGGTCCTAGGGGAACCTACATATGAAATTTGAGAAAGATCCCTTCAGTACGGACGGAAGGATGGATGGACGGAAGGACGACGGACCAGGGATGAAAGGCGATTTGAATGATGATGGTACCGGTGGGCTAAAAACTTTAAAAAAAAAGAAGATATTGTTGACTTCTTATTCCAATTCACACACATAAAGCATATAACATTTTTTAGGTAAAAGTAATAAATAACTAAACTGTAGTAATTAAAATATTATAAACACTCAGCTATAACCTATCCAACCAATGACATTAAAAGAAATTGTGACAAATACACAATACCACTAAAGAGTCAGTTTTTCAGAAAATTGTCAGTTTAGGGATAATGAAGTCTGCTGAACCTGCCTATATTCTTAGGCTTTTTAAGAATAAATTTGTCTTATACATTAGGTATTAGACAACATTTAAAAAACCCTAATGATATAGGCAGGTTTAGCAGACTAGGGATAATGACACTCAGACAAAATACAGGTCATTATTATGTCATTTGTAGAGTATAATGCTGATCTGTTGTGTTTTCAGTAAAATACAGGGAAATGATTTTCATTAAGTCTTATCACATCAAATATTTATTACCTGTTGTGTCTTTGTTCCTGAACAATAACTGTATTTATGTTCAAAGTGCTTTGGATAGACTTTCTCAAGCAATGTATTCATCTGGTCAATATTCTGTATGATTGCACTTGACACCAGGAAAGTTAGTTCATCTTTGAGTAAGATTTGGTCTTGCAAAGAAGGAATGAAGCTTGATGGTTTCAAATCTCCTACATCAATTACATTTCCGACATCATTTCCTGGAAACTCTCCCTCAACATGAACACGGTCCACAACACCTATGACATTGAACAAGTGTAGAGAGATAGTCTTTTGTACTGAAGTCCTGTATGAGGGCACAATGTTCTTGTCCCAATTATCCCCAACTAACTGGAATTTCTTTGTTCCTCCATTTGACCATTCATCTTTGATTCTTATTAGATCCCTATCTAAGCCATCTTGCCAGGTAGCCATTCTGTTCCTCATAGTATCCGCAGTTACAGATCCTCCAATCTTTGCAATCCGCTCTATGTCCTGTAATAATTCAATGTTTAAATTATACTTAATCAGCCCATAAAGAAAGAAAATGTTGTCACTGTTTGTAACTGCATAATGATTTCATAGAAAAAAGGACTCAAATATTTTTAGTGAGATCTTGGTCCCCACCAAAGAATGATCTAGCTATGTTTGATAATGGAAAGAGTGATCCTTTCTCTGCTTTTCAAACTTTAACTATATACTACATATACAATTTGAGACAAATCTGCTTTAGTACTTTCTGAGAAATAGCAGTAACAAACTTTTGCTATCAAAATCCAAGATGGCTGCCTGGCGGCCATATTTTTTCCCTATCAGTCTCAAAATCAGCATGACACTCCTAAGGACAAAGGGAACCTTGCAAGTAAAATTTGAGAAGTATTCGTGCAGTCCTTCTCGAGAAATAGCGATAACAAACATCAACTGCCAAAATCCACTTTACAAAAATACACTTTGAACATCCATACCTTGTATGTGCATCCTCCATGCATCATCACTAGTCCTGTGAGGTACTGTACAACAGACATTTCCCTAAATCTGCCATGTAGAGCAATAGCTGTTGAATGCATTATGTGCAGAAATGGTTTCTCTCCAAGTTCAACAGGAATGTCTGAAACAATGGCCGACACAACCTTCAATAGATGAGGAGCACCAACTTGAAGTTCTTTGTTCAAGGAATCCCAAGAAAACTTCAGAATACCCTCTTGTGACTTCTGCTGCAGTACAGTGTTGCTGTTGCGTTTACAAATGGTCCTGGCTTCCTCAGAAACCATTCCTGCCACTGCTGTTACTAGCTCATCAGGAGCAGTGTTTTTCACAATATCAATGAGACCCTTTTCAACATTTTTTTCACGAAAGATTACTTTAAACATTTTCTGGTAGTCCTTGTTTGAAACGAAATGAGACTTCTTCCCACTCTTGTAGTGTATGGTAATCTGTTAATTAAATAAATTAAATGATAAAATATATTTAACATGTGTGCAAACTAATGTGCTTTTAAAAATCATTTAAAATTCTAACACAGCTTCTTTAAGTATAACTTAAATAATGAAAATGAAATCTATGATAGTAGATGGCCAATCATATGCTCACTGACATTTCACAAATGAATTAAATTAAAAGTTTAAATGTGTGATCTTTAATCAATATTGCAAATATTTTTTTATAAATAACCCTATCATGTATGACTTTCACTTAATAAATTCTTACTTATCACAGACAATAACCCAATAGCTAATATATCAATTGTAATACATAGTTGGCTAATATAAACTTTAAAGTAAAAACATGAACAATTGAAAATAAATTTAATAAACACATGCTTTAACACAGACTTACCTTGTAAAACACATCTGCTAAAATTACATGAAGTCACATACTTTTTCCAGAATCTTCAAATTATTTTTCCTAATGGTTTTTGTAATATGTAATTGGTAAGATTACAAAACTTGTATAATAATTTGATATCGTGCCATATGTATTTTTATTGTTGGATGTTTCTTTTTGTTTGTTTGCTTACCATTTGTTACGAATTTCATAATAGTTAACAGTATCCTTGTGGTTTGTGATGAATACGACAGAAACCTGAAAACAAATCATATAACAGGTAATCAGATATTCATGCAAAATAGATAACACAACTGTAATTAGCAACATCACAGGCATACATATAATGTATATACATAGAGGATCTTACATGAGTGGCTATGTAATATGAAATTTATCAAACGAGTTCAATAATTTGATATGCCACAAGCCTTTAGGCAAGTGGCAACCACAAGTCTTTAGGCAAGTGGCATACCAAATTATTTAATGAGTTTGATAAATTTCATATGATATAGTCACAAGTGTAAGATTCTATTTATCACGTATCTTTTATTAACAGAAATATATGTGAAACTTTTTCATTTTGTCTCTATATAAAACAGTAGTATCAGGTATCGGATGTAACGTTTCCGTCTACTGAGACAATCATGTGACGTCATATAAAGATTATGACGTCAAACTACCTACGACGTCACAATAGTGTTATTACACATGTGTCTCATGATATTTATGACATGGCCGTGGCTAGACTAGCCAGTTATGTGATAAACATAATGTGTATACATATAATCTGTGGTAACATGAGAAGGTTCAATGAAAGGTACAAAATTCAATTTAAAAGCAAAAAACTTATTTTGAAAACCACTTAAGCTTGCCCGAATTTGAGATATTAATCTAATTTTACCCTAAACAGGGTAATCAAAAATTTAAACCGGGCAAGTTTACACCAATTTTCACTAGCCCGAGAGCATATTTTACTGGTCTCGGGCCATTGACTGGGATATTTCTTGCCCTGAATTATTGAAAACAGATTTTTTTAAATTTAAAACAGCAGTAAGTCCTAATTATGAAAATATGCCTATACTTAAATTACAGGTTTAATTCAAAACAACTGATAAACTCAATATCTAAGCACAGGTACCTGACTCACTTTCAGAAAAAAATATAACTGTACTATACAGTACATTACATTAGTGTACTACCTGGTTGGTACAAAATATATTGGTGTATTCAGACTTATTTTAATTTTAAATGAGTCAGAAACCTTTGATCTATTATAAGCATGCAATTAACACGTTAACTTTTAACAAACAGTCTAAAAATCTATTTCTAATTTTGAACAATTTTCTAATCTTCACAATTTATATACTTACCTCAACTTCACCTTCCAAACTAGGGTCAACATTTTCTGCCAGCACGGGTGCCAACGATCTCCTGACTGGCTTACTGAACGTAACAGGTCTTCTGTTGGTAAGTTTTGGGACTGGGTTGCTAACCAAAACATCAAATGGTTCTATTTTTACAGCATTTACAGGGGAAATTGGCATCAGAATATCGGACATACTGCGGATTTTCGCAGCTGGCTGCTGTGGACTACGTTGTAATCGTTTCTGGACAGTTCTCCTTTGAGGTGAAAGTAAATTCAGGGAAAATCTATCTCTAGTTGTCGTGTACTTTGTCCTTAGTTCTGTTCGTAATGACATAGCATCCCCTTCCATTTTACGCACTCGTTCCACCACCCTATAGCACTTCTGACACACCCCACTTACATTTGGGCGAAATTCAATGTCCGTTAAAACCTGTCTGATTCCGTCCTTTCTTTCGTTGTTTAATTTCAGCTTCATATCATTTCTTTTCTGTATCACTTCCTTTCCATCAGTCGTCGTTTCCGAAAAAACGAATGAAAATCCACATATAACGCATGCATTGTCTAAAAAATACACCCTTTTAGGTGTGACAGGCGCTGGCAAGGACGCCATCTTTATTATGACGACATTCGGGACTCTCGGATACTATCGATTCGAATAAGACTAATCACGACGGGTGCCGAACAAAATAAATCTCTGGCAAGATTTTGCCAGTCGCGTTTTGATTGGTTGGTTGAAAGGTCATTTGAACATGACCTCCCTCGGGTGGCCGTCAGATCTCCATAACGTAGTGTATAATGGGGATCTGTATTTTAATCAGATTGATTTTGGGTTATGTTGTCATCTATATGCAAACCGATTTCGATAAAATAGAACTCCAGCAAATGGGTTCAAGTATTAGATTTGTATCGTTACATGTGCTTTTATAGTTTCTTCAACAAGTTTTGGGATTTTAGCAACTGCAGACTTAAGGTTTCAATCATTGATTATAATTAGCCTCTAACACAGACCTGTCATTCTTTGAAGTTATCTTTCGCATTATGGTATGACATTGATAAAACGAAAAAAAACATATGAAATAGTGAACGTTTGCTGAGATTTTGGCTATCAGATACTGTTTCAGGAGTGTTGTCTTATAAACACTTCCAGATTCTTTCCCATTAACATATCAAAGTAACCAAGATTACATCAATGGATGAAGATGACAACAGTAAAAAGAGTAAAACTGTCGGTATCCAGACGTCATGTAGACAAGTACAGTAATTATTTTAGGTCATTAATGCAGATTTTTGAACAATTGCTACTTACAAGCTAAATGTTTTGTTCCGAAAACGCACTAGGTGTTTATGGACGGCGTCTTGTGTATGTAGTGGGTTGCGTCCGTATTTTGGGAGACTGCAGAATGTTCAAGTAGTGATACTTTGTAATTCTGAATTTGCATATTACAGAGTTATCTGCACTTGCGGGTCGGCATTGATTGTGACGTCATGTGTTTGGTAGCGTAACGTCATACATTTCGGAGAAAACGACGTGAATTGCGCTCACAAAATAATGACGTAACAATCGATACCTACCCGCAAGGGAGCTAACTCTGTAGTATGCAAAGACGGAATAATATATGCAATCACTTTAAAATTTCTAACATCTGAGAATATTTAGGAAGCTGTTATGATGATATGCCTGTTTCACATAATCTCTGTATGTTTTATATATTACTTAGTTTCTTGAATTGATTAATTTCTTCGAACTCGTACAATTACCTTTAGTTTATTGCAAAAAACATTCATTTATCTATAACAACAGGGATGTCCGCCAGCTAACAGAAAACATATCTTTCAGAGTCTTTAGTATGGTTTCTGTATGCATTAACAAGCCATAGTCATTTTCTTATCAATTAACCTAACGCTATCTGGTTTTATAAGAGAGGTCATTGACCTGGATTTGGGCTAATATGGCGGGCACATGTACCGTAGAATAATATCGACTTAGATTTGGACTAATATGCAACGGGTACCGTCGATATTGACCTAGATTTATACTAATATGGCGGATACCGTCGATATTTACCTAGATTTGGACTTATATGACGGTACCGTCAATATTGACCTACATTTGGAGTAAAATGGCGCCTACCGTCGAAATTGACATATATTTGGACTACAACAGCGAGTATCGTCGATATTGACCTAGATATGGACTAATATGGGGAGTACAGTCAAAATTGACCTAAATTTGGAGTAGTATGACGGTACCGTCGATATTGACCTAGATTTGGACTAATATGGGATATACCGTCAACATTGGCCTAGATTTAGAGTAATATAGCGGGTAATGTCGATATTAATCTAGATTTGGACTAATACGGTGAGTACCGTCAATATTGACCTAGATTTGGAGTAAAATGACGCCTACCGTCAACATTGACCTAGCTTTGGAGTAATATGGCGAGTACCGTCAATATTGACCTTTATTTTAGTAATATGGCGGGTACCGTCCATATTGACCTAGATTTGGAGTAACATGGCGGGTACCGTCAATATTGACCTAGATTTGGACTAATATGACGGATGCCGTCAATTTTGACCTAGATTTGGACTAAAATGGCGGGTATCGTCAATATAAACCTAGATCTGGAATGATTTGGCGGCTACCGTCGATATGAATAATCTAGATTTGGACTGATATGGCAACCGTCAATATTGACCTAGATTTGGAGTAATATGGCGGGTTCCCTCAATATTGACCAAAATCTGAACTTATATGGCGGGTTCCGTAGATATTGACTAGATTTTGAAGTCTTTAAACATACTTCACCCTCCACAACCCCTTGATTCCCAACTCCCAACTACGGATTTCTACGCATTTTCATGTCGGTGTTAGAAAGATCGCCCTTATCTGTTGACATATCTGTATACTGTTTACATGCTGTTAAACTGCAGAAATTCATCAACAACTTTTTCTGCGACATAAAATCATTTGACAATGTCTTTTGTCTCTTTCAGTGAGTTGAAAAATCATGCCAACTTATTTCAGCTAGTGAACTCCAATGACGGTGATGTTTTTTTCCATAAGCTGGGGTCAGTGGCTAAGCCCCATTCGGTTATTAGTAAAAATAAGGACGCGTTATGGAACACAACGGTATAAGGAAATGTCATTATGTAGTATTATAAGATGGCGTGATACACTGCTCTAATTTCCGCACTAAATCTTAATCACGCTTCTAGCGGAGAAGTAATCACTGATTTGAGATATAATCGTGTTGGTCAGACACGAGGCAGCTGTACCAAACACTGAACACCTTACAATCTAATGACTGGCAGCTCATTTGTTTACAGTCATGAATTTTTAATCGTCCTGAGATACCACTGTGACTGTAAGGAATGTATATGGTGGTCAATTTGTCCATTTCCCTATCCTACACAGGAAGTGTATACTTCTCAGCGGTCGGTCGACATCATCTGTCTTCACGCCAACAGCTCATCTACTTCAAATTGTTTATCATAATAAATATTTCCATTCAATACACTAAAGGGATCTTTCATAATTAGGAAACGATTTCCGGCCATTCCATTAGGCCTTATCTTGCTCATTATCGGTTAAGTGGTTCAAGACAATGCACAAAATGGATTCTGTACAATACTGACGACTGCCTTCCTTGGTAGATGACCGCCCCTCTCTCTCTCTGGTAGATGACCGCCCCTCCCCTATCTTTCTCTCTCTGGTAGATGACCGCTCTCTATGTTAGATTACTGGCCTTCTCTCTGTGGTAGATGACCACTCTCTTTGGTAGATCACTGTCCCCTTCTCTCTCTGGTATATGACTACTCTCTCTGGTAAGTGACTGCTCTCTCTCTCTGGTAGATGACTACTCACACTGACCTTGTGTCCGCTTGCTTTGACCTTTGTAGCGTAATGTTTGAATTATTCCTTTCGTTAGTATTCTGACCAACCTTCTTATAACTGTACATACATTGCGGAGTCCCTATGTTTCTCAAATATTTGATGTTCGAAACGTCTTCCAGAACAACTGACATTATTCTAAACTTTTTATACAGTTCTATTGATGTTGACTTCCCAACATTGCGAGAATGCGTCTTTTTTATCGCGCACTCTTTTCAGTTGCGTGCTGTACAACGAAATGTTATTCCTCAAATGACTT
Organism: Argopecten irradians irradians; assembly: GCA_004382745.1. Lineage (NCBI taxonomy): Eukaryota > Metazoa > Mollusca > Bivalvia > Pectinida > Pectinidae > Argopecten > Argopecten irradians. The sequence goes on along the minus strand of SAYR01062285.1, from coordinate 19,071 downwards.
CTGTTTCATAATTGGTCAATTGACCTTTTATAAAACTAGTTTACAAGTCCGACAGTGTTATGACTAACTTTGGAGGATATCTCCAAGGAACATGTTCAAAGCTGTTATCGATTTTCAACATGTTAAATACGACTATAAAAGCACGTGGAATCGCAATTAATCTTGTGTATTTTGAGTAATTTTTACAAGGAAAATGCCAAAAATATCAGCATACGCCCAAACGTAAAATTGATTCTACGAATTGATTTCGCAATAGGAAACTAAGTGCAATCAAATTAGATTGGTGTCAAATCAACAAATTCACAAAACTTGTGATTAAAATAATTATAGGGCTCATGTGTTTCTGAAACATAATAAGTTACAAATCTAAGAATTGTCACGTTCCCTGGGTAACTCATATTAGTCATGAAGATTCATTTCGCAGTTTTGCTGCGTGTTGTAGTAATAGTCAACCACTGCATGGTAATTAGGACGACGGCGGGAAACATAAGACGCCCCATATTACGGAATAAAATTTTTATTCATATAATTTAGATTGTTATGATAAGTGTAATATCAGTGGTAAGTTAATAACTTTTGGTACTCTACAAAATCACAGTTTTCAATCTACTCAAGGGTAGCATCAGCAACCGCACGGTTATTTTCTTCAGCCATAAGTGTTGTCATTTACTAAATATATAATTAGCAGCTACAAAATCATCTTGAGTAGGATTCAGTCACATGATTAAGGGATTAGTCATGTGACTGAATCACCTATTTTTTCATGTATGTAAAGTTGACTTTCAGCCGTGGATTTCTTCGAATTTATTTCAAAATGGCGAGATATTATAGTTGTAAAATCACCAATTCGAGGTATGAAAGAAAAACACTCTTCCATAAGTGGATATGAAGTATAACAGGAGAGGAGAAAATGTAGCGGCCAGACCGGGATTCGAACCCGGGACCCTCAGAATACCAGCCGAGTGCTCTACCGACTGAGCTACCTGGTCACCGATGCTCGACCCAGTCCAATCCCGCTACAGAAGGATAGGGATATTCTACCCTCGGGATCACAAAATGTTGCAAAACCCTCGGCAAGCCTCGGGTTTTACTACATTTTCTGACCCTCGGGTAGAATATCCCTATCCTTCATATCCACATATGAAAGAGTCTTATAATCTAAGCCGCAAAGGAGTGGCAATTTTAACGTTATCTCATGTGTGCTCCCACTGGTGGAGATCCCTGCCGTATCCCGAGACCATTTTCATCAGAGCTTTCCCCGTCCCGTCAACAGTTGGACAATCTGCACGCACACTGGAGGTGAACTTCTTCTGAGTCTTATTTTGTTCTTCGGAGCCACTAGCACACTTTGGCCCGAACGGGCTGTTGTTAGATCTTGTATTGGCGCGGCTACGTAGAGCATCATCGTGGAACGGAATTACAAGTCTAATTTTAAATAGATTGGATTGATCCTATCACCCTGCATTCTCTCTTTTGTTAAGTGTAATTGCTACTCATAGTCCTTCCATACTCGTTTAAAATCTAAAATCTAAGCTTTACGCGTTTAAAACAACTGCTAGGTTGAATACAACAAATTGAGAATGCATTTCTGTAGAATTTAAACTTGCCGTTCCCTCTTCGGATACTAAGAATTATATGGGATCAAAAATCAAATTAGCCGCAAATGATTATATTTTGGAATTTTGATTGCTTTTTGGCCTTAATACAAAACAAAGACATAATTGCATGTCTGTTCTAACTTTTACGGAAATGAAATTCTCTGAACGGATCCGATTCCGGGGTTGTGGAAAAAGCATTACTTCGACAAACTTTGGAAAAACATGAAACATCAGCAAAAAATTCAATGTTCTATGATTCTGACAATTCTGCATTTAAGATGGAACCTAGTTGGAGCATTCTTCCATTCGACACCCCCATCCTTCTGCGTGCGTAAATTTTCTCCTTGTTGGCTACACTCCCTTTTTAATTTTTCTACCACGTGAACTATTATATTGCGAAGAATGTAAGTGCTACCTTGTTACATGTATATGTCTTCCATCATCAATTATATATTTTTTTCGCGAATCGGCGTTCCTTGTAATCTTTCCAGATATAACCCATTAGTATGTCTTTCTTGGTTGTAACATTATATATCCGGGATTTGCTTGAAAATGGATCTGTACAAGCATTAATGCTAGCCAAAGGACAAAAATATTAAAGAAATTTTGACAAAAAATCGGTGTAAATACCCATTCTGTGATATTAACGCTTGCGTTTTCAGATTTTAGATTTAAAGGTTTTATTTTGATAATAGTATGTATGCATTGTCTGAACAAAATGTATCATGGAAGACATTATATTACTAGGCCTGAGGCACAATATACTGTAACATATTTTCTGTTTTCCTCTTGATGTATATTGATCCTTACATTCTGTGTTATGATTCTCTGAGAAATGCAATAAAATCCTCCGTGGATAGTTCGGGACGTGGTGTTGTAAATACGGTGTTTTACCTTTATTTGATAATTATATATCAGTTTGTTTATTCGCACTGTTCCACCTGCTCTTGTCTGTTAAGGAGACAATGTCCTTGACCCTGTTTGGCTTATAACTGGAGGTCAATGAACTTTCTTCTTAAGGCAAGAATGTGAAATATTGGTGTATTATGTTTTCTAATTCCTTTAGCTATTTCCCCAACGGCAGATTAGCCACTGACGGGACAGATGCCAATCTATGACTTTGTCAATAAGATGTGACGTTTGTATAACGAATATTGGTTTCGTCACAAATGCGGTGTTATCATTCCCTATCGCCCCGTATTTCTTGGAACATTCGAAATAAATATCTTTACATTTCCTTCTTGGATTCAGAGGAAGGTCTATCGACGTAGTGTTTGATGGAATCTTAACATTTTATTTGTCTATAACTCCCAGTAATAACCATTTACATTGTAGGTATAGGGCGCAGACAGTGTACTTGTCTAACTATCCCTACCGTTAAAGTGATAAGGTAAGAAACAAGCCCAAAAACTCAATGGATTACTTATTACTTATGGAGCACCTTATTCATATTATTTTATTTTGGTGTCAATTCATGACTTTATTAGTGGGAGGCAGTGTTAACGTCAACAGAAAATTGGTGTGAAAACATTTTCATAATGTAAATTTCGATATCTGAGCGTGTCTGTAGCAAAATTCCAGGTTATTGCACATTTCCTAAATAAACAATTGCATAGGTTTAAAAAAGTTATTTATTTTACATAGATTTAGAAATAAGTTATGCAAACAACTTTCGATGGCCCGAAGGTAAGCGCGCGATGGGTCTTAGAGTGTGAGGAAATCGGAGTACCCGGAGAAAATCCATGTGATCGGGTAGGTGACCCTTAACCTGTTCACGCCCGTGCAGGGAATCGAACTCCGATAGGCTAGGTGAAAGACGAGCGGCTTACCACTACACCACTTGATTATGACAGCATAAGAATTGGTATTACCCTTTGATTTATGCTTTTCCATATTTATAGAGCTGCTACTTTTAATCAGAAAAATAAGGCCATTCTTCCTATTTGATTTATTGGTGTGTTTTCTCCTTGAGGCAAAATTATGATTTACAGTGTGCTATTTCTGATATATTGAGCCATTTTTTCAAAAGGCTTTTAACCACTGACTAATCAGACACGAGAACAATTGGTATGAGGTTGCGTTGGAAGCTGTGTTTATATTGGTAATTAACCAATTTTAGATTGGAAGTTGAAGCAGTTGGCAGACGAGATCATTATTTAACTATGACCTAATTTATGTGTCAATGTGACTCTAGGATGTAATCATCTTAAGCTTGTCACCCCAGGATCCACATGCAATATTTACATCAATATTAAACTATCAGAAGGTAGACAAATTATTTCAGTAATATCACTACACCGTTGACCAATGATAGTGTTTCTGTATCAAAAGGGGAATAAGATTTGTGTTTTTCTTCAGTTACAAAAGTGACTTTCCCTACACCATTACCACCATTGAAAAGTTTGAGCTTCTTATTTACTTCAATATATATATAAAAACATTAATTGCGTCCCGCAAAAAAACTTGCACTATGCCCAATATGGAATAAATTACTGGTTGCTCATAGATATAAAGCAAATACAAATTATTATTATTATATATATATATACATATATATTTGAGTTAATTAGACACACATGGGACACACGATTACTTAATAGGATACGAAAAGTAATGCGAGACAAAGAAGACAAATATTTAACTATACAGCAGAATGGAGCGCAATTTACCCTTCGGCAAGTGGCAGCCGAAGGCCGGATCTACCCAAAATGTATCCATGCTGTTCGGCAGAACGCTAAAATATGAGTGACTGGAAAGCGTGCCACGTGTGACGTCAAATATGTGGCGAAATTTATATATAGTGCTCAATGGTATAGGATGCAAATTTAGTGGCCTATCTCCTCGGTGTGGTTGGGAAAAAGCAAAGTCCTAAATTTAGTCGCCTTTTACCGGGCAGCATATGTAAAGGATCAAAAACGCGTAGAACAGAACGGGGAAATGCTGGAAGTAGGGATAATTAATTGAAAGCGAGTGATCAATTGATGTCAATTAGTATATTTAACGTTCGTTAATGCCTTTGGGATTGCGGGTCTGTAGATAGGTAATCCAGAATCTCTCTCTCGATCGACGATTGGTTTGTTTCCAGTAGGAACAGTGCTCAATTGCAATCACCTACATGTCTTTCCAATTATAGCTGGGTAAGTCGAAATGTCTGGCAACCGGATAGTCAGGTTTGGTCTGTTTGATAGACCAAATATGATTGTTGATTCTGATATTGAGTGGACCGCCGGTTTCCCCAAAGTATTGCATTGTGCATTTCCTACACGTGAGGAGGTAGATGACATTGCTGGATTTGCACGTCAGGTTCTATCGGATATTGTATGCTCTGTTGTTGATAGCACATTCAAATGTGTCTGTGGATGCTGTGTATGGACACATCATGCACCGTCTGGAATGAACCCGTTTGTGCAGCAGGAGCAAGATGAGGAAATTTGCTACTCACTACAAGGTCTTTTACATTTTTTGGTCTGCGGTAGGCTAGTAGCTGTGGCTCTGGGAAAATACGCCTAAGTTTGGTTGATGACTCAATGATTTTCCAGTGGTTCCTAAGGATAGAAGGGAGATGTGGTACGCGAAGTTAGGATGGAATGTTACCACACAGGGAACACGTTGAGTGGCAGTTCTGGTTTGGTATATGAGGAGATTGGCTCTATCTCGGGCGCGGACCTTGCCGATGTCTTGGTCGATCAGATGCGATTTGTATCCTCTAAAGAGAAGGTGGCATTTCATCTCTTTGCACCGGCGTTCGAGGGTGGTATTGTTGGACACCATTCGACGGATTCGTAAAGCTTGTGAATAGGGAATGCATCTGGTGGTATGCGAGGGATGACAACTGGTGGGACGGAGGTATAGATGAGAATCAGTAAGTTTGGAATACAAGTCAGTACTAATGGCCCCTTCAACTAAGGTGGATCTAGTGTCTAGAAAATATCGGCAGTGAACATCCGACAATGGTATTGTGGAATGTGTTGGCATGTTCAATAAATTCACCGAGAGACTGTCGGTTTGTGGTCCATTTGATTTCAATTTTCCAGCTGAAAGGTTTGATTAGGGCTGATGTTAAGATTGCATATTCAAGGTGTCCCATGAATACATTGGCATATGAAGGAGCCATCTTGGTGGCCATAGCTGTACCACTGATTTGCAAGTAGTTGTTCTCAATAAACTTGAAGTTGTTAAGGGTGAGGACAAGTTTAGTGGAACTACTAAACTGGGTCGACGGATGGTTTGACAGACGTCTGTTCCATGCCGCACGACAGGCAGCAATGCCGGATGTTGGTGTAGAGAGACAACATCCATCGGAACTAACAGTGTCGTGGCAAGGCGTTTTATTCAAGTAATTCGGTAGGGTGGCCTATAGAGTTGATGATTGGCCTGCCCGGGTTGCCAGGTTTGTGAATTTTTGTGAGGGGATAGAATTTTCCTACTTGAGCGTTCTCTGGTCGTAAAAAGCTCGCTGTGTCTTCGTCAATATCTCCTCGGTCTAGGATCCTATCTAAGATGCCATTGACCAGTTTGGCATGTTCATCTGTGGGATATATACACGATTAAACATCAGTTTTTGTTCAGATAATGAATGTCGTTAATGGAGCATTAATGCTAATAAAATAGATCAAATTACCTACTTATATCGATTTTCATTAGCTGAACTGAAAGTCATTCACAGTGACATGTTCAAATTTAACCTAACACTTCTAAAATAACCATGAGCCCAGAACGAAATCGGGTGTTCTAAATCTTCATGCAATATAATATTATCACAAAGGGGACGTAAAAGGGCGTTTCAACATAAATCAAAGAAGTTATAAGATTTTCAAATAAAAATTTATTAATATCTGTAGCAAGTTGCCAGTTCCAAATTTGGTCAAAAAATTACATTTCTGTTTTAAGTAGATTTTTTTATACAGGGATTTTAAGAAATGACCCATTCGGCGGCCATTTTGAAATTGTGTCTTTTTTTCGCTTTGAGTAGAGCCACAGTTTTACCATTTTGTACTGAAATTGTTTTTACTTAAATCATCACTGCGCCACTATTTTTAGCTGTATCAAGCTAATTTTTGCTGTAAATCTTTACTGGGTTCGTGGTTATTAAAATAATGAGCATTAATGTGCGAAATGATACACCTTTGTCACTTTATTTTTACATTAATGGTAATTTGAGCACTTTTATTTTTTACTCTAAAATACTGAAAAATAACAAATATTCAAATGGGACAAAAAAGTAAGCACACGGACCCCCCATTTGTCTGCCTGATTTAGAAAGAACAGTCCTTTCCCTGTTAATAAGCAAAATATTAACAAAAGTTTAATACCAGAACTTTTTCTATACAGGGTTTAATTTGGCAAAAATGCCTGAAAATGGTGCATTTTTTATCTCAAAATTAAGGGGTAGGGGTAGTATATGTTGTTATTCTGAGAAAAAATATCAGTCTTATTAATCAAAACTGGTATATTTTTAAAGAAGACTACTAGAAAATAAATTCTACAAACATTTATACATATCAAACAGCTCATTAGGAAATTATTGCTTTAATTTCTTGTGTATATGGTCAAAACGGCAAAATTCCAATAAAATCCAACATTTTATCAACTAGGTATCTTTGAGGGACAATAGCTCAAAAACGAGCACACGGACATATGTTTTTTCTTCCATTTTCTTTTATGGTATGAACTCATATTTCCAAAAATCTATATGAGAAAAAAAGTTTAATACAAGAAAATTTTGACTTCACAGAGGAGTACATCCTTAACTATACCCATCTTTGATAATGCATTTTTGTAACCACAGATTTACACACATTAACAAAAGAATGTATGGTAATTCTAGAAATATCTATCGATAATGCCATCCTAATGAAGCACGCCGTCAAATAGGCTGCCCTGCAGGTAGGGCGTTAGAATTGTACCTGCTGCCCCTATTGCATGATCGTAAAAGGCGACTAAATTTAGGATCTTATCTTTTCTTTTCTTCCTAACTAACTTTATCCTTCCTAATGCCTCACTTGGCACCGCCTCACTTTTGGTCTTAAGTTGAGCGTTCGCCCCTGTGAGGAAGGCTCTGGGTCCTGTCCCCTGGCCGAGACAGACCAAAGTCTATAAAAGTGGTAGTTTCTGCTCCTGCTTAGCGCTCAGCATACAGGGAGTGGGACGACTGGTTTGCCCGTTGTCAGTATAATGTGACCGGGTGGGGTGTGTTGCTTTGTGTCTTCGGCGGCATGCTTCAGTGATATAGCACTATAAAAAGGGCAATAGTTCCACTATACAAGAAGACACTACATGAATATACCGCAGTCTCCCAAAACACGCACCTCTCACAACATACACGCAACACACAGCATACATGGGAGGCCGTCCTTACATGACCATAGCTGTTAATAGGACGTTAATTAATCAAACAAACAAACAAACAAATGTCAGCAGGAACACAAAATATACATGTACTAGCCACGGCCCAAAATTAATTTAACGTCCTACTTTACATTGATTAAGGGAAAAGGTGACTACAAGCACAATATGTTCATGGTAAAAATCCAAGGGATTTCTCGGTCGGTAATGATTTTGATTTCAATCAATAAAAGAGCAAATGTATATGGCATCAAGCAAAGCCTATTTTAGCCATCTCCAAACAAATGGTACACCTTTTTTTCAATTAAATATTGAATATTTATCTCCACATCCCATTAATAATTATAGAGAATATATAGACAAATCTTCTGATATACACAATGTTAATAGATTTAAATATTTGTTTCTTCATTGCAATCTTGACAACCATGTAAGATGGTTTTGGTAGGGAGTTATAGTATTACTCACGTTAATTCTGAGTGTTTCTCTTTGTTCTCTAAATGATGGACATACAGATAAATAATGCTTAACTGTTTCATTACCTTAGTTACAGAGACATACTGAAAAATCTCTCAAATGATCACGATACAGGTCAGAATTTAAATTTACCAGCAGCATTCAATGCAATATTCACCGTTCGAGAGCCGTTATTTTATAAAATTTCAGATGTACCAGATTCCACTTTTTTATTTTAGAAAGAAGTCGGTTATGATAAAATGGAAATTCAGTATTTTCTGCACCTCCTTTTATATCCATGGCAAAAACTATTTTGTCTCGTGACAACTCGAGATCATGTGCTGTCCATTGAAAGGGCCCAAGGCGACCATGCATTGGAAAGCTCGAGTGAGATGTGATCAATGGGTTGGAATGGATTTTAAAAATTAATGATAATGTTATTATTTTTATTCGAAACTATACCCCGTTATTTTTTTTTAAACAATTGGGTGTGATTGAGCTTAGATTGAATGGTGTTCACCTTACATTCTAAAATCTCTATGGTACAATTATTTAAGAGTGCTGTATGGGTATTGCAAGTTCACAAGGTTTATACGTGATGGATACATTGGTATGGTTGACTGCACTCAAAATCATGCAAGTGTAATGTGCATGCTTTACCTGTTACTGGTATGACATGTGATCCATATAGGGATTGAATAATTTTTTCTAATTTCCATAGCGCCTATGAATAGCACCAGCTATCTGCATATCGTGGTTAGATAACCCGCTCAATGGGATATGTAGATAGCTTCTGCTATTCGTAAGAACTATCAAATTTAGAAACATTCATTCAATCCCTATACGAATGAACGCACATTACTTCTAATCACACCATACCTACCTGGTTTATAAGTGATGAATGCTTTGTATATCAGGGTTCAGTAGAGATAAACTGCAACCTGTACTCTCTTATCTTAATCTTATCTTGTCTTGGAATATATATTGTTTTATGTATGCAAACTTATGTTTGATGAATGAAGTTTACAAAAGTTTCTAAATACTATTTCTTTATTTTCATCCTTGATGGCATATGGTTACTATCAGTGCTATTATATCGGTCCGTGGACTTTGCCATAGCAAAACGTAGGGTTACATGTTTGACGCCAATGAGCAGGTAGCTAATGTGGTCCTTTCATGTACGATGTACGCCCGACTGTGTGGCCTTAAAAATTGACTGATATTCATACGATATTAGTAACATCCACGAGAACTAATGCAAAAGTCCTAAATTCCTTCAAAATGGTATTTCTGGAACATTTCAGAATTATCACAATATGGGTAGTGATATTACCTGGGCTGACATCAAATTGTGTCGCATATACAAAACAGGTATACCAGTGGTAAACATACTGTGATAATTGCTATTGCGACTCATTATAAAACCATGAGGAAACTGTCGGATTATATTTCACATCAAATTTTTAAATCAAGGTTCAGACGTAACTGCTGTCATTATATATATATCAGCAATATTTCAAAAACACCATTTGTTCATTTCCCGGAGAATAGAGATAATTATTTATATGTCATTTGTTTATAGTAATCAGGTCCTTTCAACCATAAACAATATAAATATTCTGCATGGTCCTTCAGTCATCCGTGATATAATAAGGCTTAATATTTGCTTTGCAATATCTTGCTCATTTAGTATTTTAACATGAAATGGCTATAAACAAATATCTCCAATATTTGATTTGTAATATTTACATCTAACACGCATCGTTTTTTTCTGTGAATATAGACCCATTCAACCCGGTAATAGGTTTGATATGTTTCTTTATGTTATAGAAAATGGCGTAGAGTCTGGGTTTGAATAGACTACATTGCCAAACTAAGAAATTGATGAAAATAGCTACCATATGCTGAAGGCTTAATTATTTTTTATAAACCACTAGAGATACATTTAGATATTTAGATATTTCACCGTCTTCCAGTATCTACCAAAACTCTGGATATTGGGAGTATTTACACCTATACTAAAAAAACTAATATCTATTATCCCTAAAATTATTGCCCAATAACCTTTCTTGGCATTCTCCGGCAAGTAATCGCCCAATCGTTTTTTCAATGTTGGCAAGATCCTTGCGCATGTTCTTTTTAAACAGAAATGTCGTTAAGTCCTCTGGTATGTAAGGTGAATTATCAGCTTTTTTTATAAAAAAAATATTCAATAGACAAATAAATAACATTATGTTCCTTTCACAGAAGGACTTGCACACACATTTCCATATTTAAATAGATTATTCTAATCTTGGACACAAACTTTCAATTATCAGCTTGGTTAAAGACCTTTTTATACCGAAAGAAGCACAGAGTTTGTGTAAATAAGTCTTTTTCTCGAGATTAGATGCTACCGATGCTGGAGTTCCATCATGCTCGATACTCCAGGGGTTACTATACCTGACGTCATATCCATCCCTAGACTATCTCATAGTAAAACTGGAGACAACAGAACAGAACAGATAATTTAGTCCTTTGATGAATATCGAAAGAATCGTATAAGGGTGAACTTTGGTGGACTAAGTGATTAGAAGATGGGTGTCATACACACACACACACACACCCTTTCACACACACACACACACACACACACGCACACACACACACACACACACACACACACACACACACACACACACACACAACTCTCTCCCTCTATCTCTCTCCCTCTCTCTCTCTCCCCCTCTCTCTCTCTCTCTCTCTCTCTCTCTCTCTCTCTCTCTCTCTCTCTCTCTCTCTCTCTCTCTCTCTGTAGTCTTCAAATGAAGTCCCTGCAGGCCTGTGATTCGATCACATTTTTACGTTCAGATTTACAATCAGATTGTCCAGTGGTGGCTATTACGTCAGGTATAGCAACCCCTGGAGCATCGAGGATGGGGATTCATAAGGTTCTGTCGTAGGTCCTTTATTAATGTTTTTATATAAATTATATTAAATGGACAATTCACCCAGGATAATTCTTTTACATAACCAAGAAGCAAAATATGGCATAAATGTATTGTTCTACATTTCTTATGAAGCATATGTCACAAAATATTGAAAAATTCCACGTCATTGTTAAGTATTTTAAGTGATACTGTTGCAATTACAAATCGTTGATCAATACGATTTAGCAGGTACAATATGTACGCTGTACCCATATCCGAGCCAAAGTCACGCATGTTAAAAAATGAACTACATAACCACTGTGGAGGTGATAAAATGATTTTTTAGTCAAGAAAGTTCACCTAATAAGGTAAACACACTACTGTCAGTGCGATTTGAGCAGTTTTAAACAAAAGTAGCATTATTCTACGAGCGAGGGACAGGGTTTTGCATACAAGATGTTCAACCACAATGTGTAATTGCGGCCAGCGAGCGAGTTTGAACATTTCATACGCATTTCACCAGCATGGGCTTTTCTTGCATATCACAGTAAACCCGACTGATCTAATTTCAATTAGAACTGGATATTTTCCGATATATTTACAAATTTTAATGTTCTCTTAGACTGAATTTTCCCTTTAAGATGTCTCTGTGCAGATAATGATATTTTCAATACTCACATTCTCCATGTTTTGAAATTCAAATAGTCTAAAACAATGACTTCAAATCTTTGAGCATTTGAGCAAGCTCTTGGTTGGGTCGTTATAAATTCCCTTCTTTTCTTAAACAATAATAATATAGACGGTTTGATGTTACAAACCGCAAGAAGCTTTTGGATACAGTTGTAGTGTTAAATGGTGGGATCATATGGAAGTAACATGCTTGTATATCTTAATCCGTGGCGCCTTTTTAAGACAATACTTTTATTCTAAATTTATTAGAATATGAATGTGAATTATGGAATGACTGCCTAACAAAAAATAAAAATAAATGAATAAAAAAAAATTATCACGAAGCTCCTAGAATTATAACAGGTATTCCATTGTATTCTAGTATCGATTTGTTAAAATCTTTGAAACAGGTTTAAAATCCAAACTTTCCAGATGGAAACTGCGCACCCATCAGGCTGTCAGACATCTTTGTTTTACTTCATTCTTTTGTACATGATTCGCCCTTGAAATAACCATGACAGTGATGAAAATAATCAATTTTGCTAGGTGTGTTTAAAAATTCTATGAAATTTTCCCCTTATTTCAGGAAAACTTTATGCCAACCTCATACTGTGGATGTGTAAGGCAGTGAATATGCTGACTCTTTTGCAAGTGCAAGATTACCAGCATTTTCACTTGTTGCGTAATTCTGACGGATCCCCACAATAGGGAAAATATTTTGTAATAATTTGTAAATTTTGATTTGTTTTTATCTTTATCGTTCTCTATTTGAAAAGAGAACAGCTATGTTAATTGGAATGGTCATTTTTAGAGTCTCCAGTTACAATGTATGTGTTAATTGAATATGGAGTACTAATTATTATGATATTATGACCATTCCATTATTTTGTATGTATTAATTGATAACTTTCATGTGATTTTAACACATATAACATGGTTTAGTTTCAATAACCCGTCATCTTATATAAGATGTTATCACCTTTATAATCCACACATTTGTGTCGAGTTTTATGTAGAGCATGCATAAATACAAGCTATGCATATAGTTTATTTTATGCAGCGACACATACCATTATTATCGATAATTAAAGTTAGTATTTTTCTGTTTTAAGTCACATATACATATATGCACCCTTTATGTGGCCTCTTATAGTTACCCTGTGTAGAGCCCCAATATAAGGCGCTCTCTCATTGGCTGTTATATTAATACTGATTGCTGATTGGTTGTTATATTAAGCTTCATCTCTGCAAAATATTTCACAGGCGCCATCATTTTCACCTCAATCATTTCGATGAATTTTAATGAATATTCACTGAAGTCAAATGACTTGTCACATGACCACATGAGTCACATGACTTCTTTATTTATTTCCCGCCAAAGAGGTCACAATCCAAAATGGCTGCTAAATCTGCTCGCGTGTGTAAGGGACACATAATTCATCTTAAAATGTTTTGGCACATTAGTAAACGAATTATTCCATTTCTGGATTTCTTTAAGCACAGATGAACACTTTCAGTAAGTTTTAATTTATCTGCAGTTCTTTTTCAACATGAAATAGTTGCACACTGATATTGCTATAGTGATTATGCATAGATATTGGTTTGTGAAATTTTGTCAAATGGTATTGAATTTAATTGCCCATATAAACTATCATGCTTTACAATTATAGGTTTATTTTGGACATATACTAATTTACTTGAAATGTATTATGAAATTGATTGATGCGTATCACTAAAAATCAGATTTTGTTAGCACTTATCTGTGGCAGAATGCAAATATAAAGAACACCGTAAACGTTTGATGATTTTATGTTAAACTCTTCAAATGTTATGTATTAATTTCTGGATTATACCCATTGTCATAGGAATTTGTTTCATTAAATATTGACTTGATTCCAATAGAATTGTTATTGGTTTGATAGAAAATTTCAATTCTGGACCCCCAGTTCATGAAATTCAGATGCCACTGACTCCAACTTGCATTCAATACACTTCATAACCACGACTCAAGTTAATGAATATTCATGAATTGTTCCAGTTCATGAAGATTCACGAATATTTATGAATTGTTTGTGCATACTGCTGCGAGTTGTAGTTCATAAATAACTCATGAATTATCACGAATAAACATTCATGATCATGCATCAATGATATTAAGTTCATAAATGTTCTTAAAATATTCATGAACTTTTTATGAATTTTCAAGAATGGGTTGTTCATGAATGTTCATGATTTCATGAATAAAAGAATTTCATGAACGTTCAGGAATTCATGAATAAAAGGATTCATGAATGTTCATGAAAGATTTCTCTTAAATTATTCATGAAGTTTTAAGTTCATAAATTGCATAAAAACATTCATGAATAATTGAAAAATACTTATGAATTTTGTTCATGAATTATTTACGATTGTTCACGACTTATTCATCAACGTCTCGCAGGGGAGGTTAGTATTCAAATACTTACCTGCGCTCATGTATTGTAACGGGCAATATATTCAATGATAATTCCAATCAAACAAAGGAGCATATATGCGGTAAGCAATGGGATATATCATTCTGTGGCTCGAAAAAATATGTACATTTCATGCAACTTATCCCTCATTTTCTACCGGTGTTGAAGTTGATGCCGTGATACAATGTCTATAATGTATGTTGGATATATAGATAGAGAATATAATACATTTGTTCTGATAAAGTTGTTTCATGTTAATTTAATAACTGATTTATCTGGTATTGCATATACTTCACAACTTGAAAATATATATTTACAGAAGAAAATAAAGAGATTTTCAAAATAAAAATAAAAGAAATTATTGTGGTGAGTGGAATTCTGAACCTACATGGAAAGTCGCAGAACTTATTTGTTTATCGTTTATATATGAAAACGATGTCGTTATTTGGATATAACTGTGTATTTTATGATAGAATGTCACGTGTTGTATGAGAAGAGAGATTTAATATTAAAAATGATTATTAATGTTCTAGAGGTTGCTGCGTAGGGCGTTAGAATTGTACCTGCTGCCCCTATTGTATTATCGTAAAAGGCGACTAAATTTAGGATATTATCTTTTCTCTTCGTTCTAACTGACTTTATCTTTCCTAATGCCTCCCTTGGCACCGCCTCACTTTTGGCCTTAAGTGGAGCGTTCGCCCCTGTGAGGAAGGTTCTGGGTTCTGTCCCCTGGTCGAGACACACCAAAGTCTATAAAAGTGGTAGTTTCTGCTCCTGCTTAGCGCTCAGCAAACGGGGAGTGGGACAAATGGTTCGCCTGTTGTCAGTATAATGTGACCGGGTGGGGTATGTTGCTTGGTGTCTTCGGCGGCATGCTTCAGTGATATAGCACTATAAAAAGGCAACAGTTCCACTATACAAGAAGACACTACATGAATATAGAATGAATAAATCACAAAACACGCACCTCGCACAGCATACACGCAATACACAGCATACATGGGAGGCCGTCCTTACATGACCATAGTTGTTAATAGGACGTTAATTAATCAAACAAACAAACAAACAAAAATCTAGAGGTTGCTGACTATGACAAATATATGAAAATGATTCATGCTGAACAAACAAATTTTTCCAACAATTGGAAGATATGACTTTAACAGACAAATCATTGACAAGAAATGAAAAAAACCAAATAGATACCTAAAATGTATTCGAATATTCATAGAATATTACAAATGACAAAACAAGATATGATCTGTGATATGAACTATGCATAATTTGAAAATTCTACAAAGCGAGCATTTATTAAATTTGTAAATAGGAATATGATAAAGTTTAGGTTTAACGGGACACTTTAGTTTGAAACTACATTTGTATATGTAGCGTGACAAGACCTTTCTGTTTAATCTTCTGTTGTCAGCATCGGGAAATATGGCATTCTAGTAAATTGCGTTTTTTACAAAAATGATAACTTCCTTCCTCTTCTCTCTCTTTCCCCTCCCCCGCCTATTGAGCTTGTTTTTTTCCACTTATCCCCCCTCTCCAAATTATACATTTGTAAATATATTGTCATCATGTTTTGTATGTTTTGAATAAATTGTATTGGGAGAAGACTTAACATAAGTTGGACAATTTGTGCCCGACCCCAATATATATATTCGATACAGATAGAATATGTTTAAGGATGTACACCTCTGAGAAGCCAAAATTTTCTTGTATTAAACTTTTTTTCTCATATAGATTTTTGGAAATAGGAGTTCATACCATACAAGAAAATGGAAGAAAAAAACATATGTCGGTGTGCTTGTTTTTTGAGCTATTGTCACTCAAGGATACCAAGTTGACAAAATTTTAGATTTTTTGGGATTTTTGCCGTTTTGACCATATACACAAGAGTTTAAAGCCATAATTTCCTAATGAGACGTTTGATATGTATGGAAGTTTGAAGAATTTATTTTCCTGTAGTCTTCTTTAAAAATATACAAGTTTTGAATAATAAGACTCATAAAAAAATCTACTGAAAATAGAAATGTTATTTTTTGACAAAATTTGCATCTGGCAACTTACTAGACATTGATAAAATATATTTGAAAATCTCATAACTTCTTTGATCTTTGTCGAAACGAGACTTCAACGGGACTGAAACCTCAGAAGAATACATCCTTAAATCAAACCTACTCAGAACATTTTCTAGTTTGCTGGATATAGTTTTAATGAACCGTTACGCACTCAGAGTGGCAGTACCCTTAAGAGAGATATCGGCTTAAATATCTTAAAGGTAATTATGGTGTGGAATGGAATAAAAAAAATCATCTTAATTCATTAGTTGATTTATCTGGTATTACATTAACATTCAAGTTTAACTTGCTGCATCTATGCATTTATTTTTGAATAGTAGTATTTAGCTCTACTTCAGAAAAGAACATGGATGTGCTATGTTTGTATAATGGGAAAACAAAACAGAAACTCCATATTTTTGAAGTGAATGATGTCATTTATTATAACAATAAATGACGGAAATACAAACAATAGACTTTACATATTACAATAACTTGTTATCATATATAAAATGATGTAAATAGTAGTGTTTCCGTTTACGACAATTGAATTAGAAATGTAATACGCATTTAGAATAATTAGAATCATAAAGAAAAATGGCAAGGCAATTAAGTCAGAGTTCCTCGGAAAAAAGTTATTTATCAACGCTTAATTGACTTCTACTTGTAGTGTTATATCGAATGTCATAAATCGCTTCTTCTGAACGGTTGACCTTTGACAGACAATCGGTTGAGCCTCTTGTAAATATACGAAATTATGCGAAATGTTTGTTTCAACGGAAAACTCCAGCTGGTGCGAGTCCTAGATATTGACCATGTTGTTATGTTCACGGCGTCTAAAAATGTTTAATGCCATTTGGTGGTTAACAAGCATGGATTTTATGAGAGCCATTCTACCATAAATGAAATCGGCTGCCCCTCGCCCTGCCACGTCTTTTCCTCTAAGGTATACTCGACATATCACCATTACTGAGATAAAGGTATACGAACTCGCCTCTCTGTCATGTGATCAGGGTGTCGATTTCTTTTCCCGCTGAAACGTACACGCCACATTTGTACACTTTCAATATTAGTGATGTGACGACCAGTGTTTTCTGTCAGCTAGTGAGAGAAATGTCATGGTATTGGGTATCCCGCTGGAATTCTACAACAATGATTCGGTTAACTTTAGAACTAATTTTATCGCCTGTGTTGCGACAATGGGAACTATAGTGACATGTGATCTCTTACAACGGAATGTGTTTCACACACTCAGTGTAAGGTGATTATGAAATATACAATACTTCGAGCATTTAGCAATCATCGTATTCTGGAAATTCATTTGGTTCAGTAAAATACATTTAATTGGCAAGAGAAAAGTGTAATTAATCCAATTTTTAGCTTAAATGGTTTGAGCAGATGGTTCGAATGTCACTTGTTACAACGCTATGCTGAATAGACACAACACTTTTTTTCACGAATAGAGTTTAAATTGTTATTTAAGTCTCTCCTTGATGATATGGCCGTGAATATAAACCGTCATTACGTTATATTTCTATATTATAAATTACTTTATTATTAATTAGATTAACGATGGAAATGCCCCAGACAATCCTCCATTTACAGCATCTCATCCATGGTACCATCAACATGTCATTTTCTCCATTATCCAGTTTTCATTGACGTCCCATTCTCTCTTGCTATTTTCACATTGGTAAAATTGTATCCCTATACAAACACGGCACTGAAGGCAAATGGATAACTACTGGACACCGAAAGTTACTATTCGGGATGCAAAGGGCTAATTATCATCTAAAGTTGAGTATCGAGCTACAATTCAGTATTCTTCAATTTTCAGTACATTTTAGGTAAACCAGGCAAGACAGCCGATGTATGGAGCTCATGTATTTATAAGAGTTAATAAACAAAATAAACATATTGCTTGAGAACATTTAGGAGATAATCTATGGAAGCTGGGAAAATATCATTATTAATACTCCGTTGATATATAAGTTAATTGTGATATCGAGATTATACATAAGCCTTAAAAGTCAGGTCGGAGGTGAAGTCAGACTCAGATGTATTATAAACATGACGATAAAAACCTATGAATACATTCGTCAGATACAGTAGAGCACATGCATATTACCAGTTTTTATGACAGCTCAAATATAGTTTGAAATTCAGTAACGAGGTGTTAAACCAGTCATTATCTCCAGGTATTACCTTTTCGTACCGATATATCTGTTGTTACCTATTTAGATCACTCACCAAAGCTTTGTATCCGGCAATAACACAAATCATTGCTATATACTTACTAGGTAGGATTATATAGAAAAATATAATGGCAATGCTTAAGTAATGACAGACAATAGATGTAATTGCCGTCATTTACAGGATACGAGAGTCAAAATAACTCCTTAAACCTGGTAGATATTAAACTACGACTTATAATTCGATATTTACAATTACCACTGTTTCTGTATCGATACACTAAGTTGGAGCAGATCTGTTTATTTCCCAATAACTTGAGTGCAGAACATGACCCGATTCAGTGCTTATGAATACATGTAAACATTGGCGGACTTCTTTAGACATTCCA
>SAYR01062279.1:2081565-2183218 GCA_004382745.1 Argopecten irradians irradians | reverse complement strand
ACAGTCAAATTATCGGGTCCACCCATCCAATTCCGTATGATACAGACCGAAAATATTTCTGGGTTGCCATCATCCCTGACATGCCAGATCCAACTATTCTGGCGCACCCACTCCATTCCTGTATGATTACAGACAAATATTTCTAGGTCACCATCCATTCCTGATGCTTACAGACCCAAATATTCGTTGCCACCATCCCTGATCCTACAGATCAAATTCTGGGTCACTATCCATTTCTGTATTATACAGACCCAAATATTCTAGGTCACCATCCATTCCTGGCATGCTACAGACCAAATATTCTGGTTGCCAATCATTCCCTGCCATACTACAGATCAAATATTCCTGGGTCACCATCCATTCCTGTATGATACCAGACCAAAATTATTTCTAGGTCACCATCCATTCCTGCATGCTACAGATCAAATATTCTGGTCCACCATCCATTCACTGTTATGATACAGACCAAATATTCTAGTCACATCCATTCCTGTATGCTACCAGCCAAATATTCTGGGTTGCCATCCATTCTGCAATGCCTACAGACCAAAATATTTGGGTCACCATCCATTCCTGTATGATACAGACCAAATATTCTAGGTCACGTTCCATTCCGCATGCTACAGACCAAATATTCTGGGTTGCCATCATTCCTGCATGCTACCAGACCAAATATTCTGGGCACCATCCATTCCTGTATGATACAGACCAAATATTCCTAGCGCACCATCCATTATGCATGCTACAGAACAAATATTCTGTCCCATCCATTCTGGTATATACAGACACAAATATTTCTAGGTCACCATCCATTCTGCATGCACAGACCAAAAATTCTAGTTGCATCCATCCCTGCATGCTATTACAGACCAAATATTCTTAGGTTGCCAGTCCATCCCTGATGCTATTACAGACCAAATATTTGAGGTTGCCATCCATCTCCCTGCATGTTGAGATAGACAACGATATTCTAGAGTTGCCACCTATTCCTGCACCTGTACAGACCAAATATTCTGGGCTACCATCCATTCCTGCATGCTACAGACCAAATATTCTGGGTCACCATCCATTCCTGCATGCTACAGACCAAATATTATGGGTCACCCCCATCCCTGCTAGGACAAAAGTTCAGTCATATATTTGAATAATATTGGTAGTTGTCGTCATCTTTAAGTATGCCTTGGGCTAAATTGAATCTCTTGGAGTCTTGTTTTGAAAAATCAGCAAAGGACATTTTGATGCTGACGGACAGACAGATGACAGGGCAACTGACAGATTTGGTACCCCACACCACTAAAAATTAAGTTTGTTTGCCTTGCCCAAAAACAACATAATGAATTTTGACAAAAGCCCAGGCCTAACGGTCATCTAATACCTTGGGCAATACCATATAGGAAGTTAATTAGATATGATGTCACGGTTACCCATCTTCCTCTGGAATCAACAATTTGTCAAGAGCAAAACAGGATCATTTAGGCAAGTTTCTGCCTAATCGCACAAGATATAACTTTCAAAGTTCAAAATGTGTTTCCAAGGATGGCGGCTGTGCGAAAAAATTGAGACACCAGATCACCTGAAAATAACAATCTGTCGAAACCCATGTAGATATTTCAGGCAAGTTTCAGCTTAATCGCCAAGAGTAGAACTCGAGAAGGAAGTCAAAATGGTTTTCAAGATGGAGCTGTGGCGGCCATTTTTTATTCAGATCAACCCGAAAAATAACAATACTTTGTCAGGACCATGCAGGATCATTCATTAAAGTTCAAGTTAATTCACTGGAAAAAAAAGGTGAAGAAAAGTTTCATGGACGGCACACGAACATGGCCGATGAAGACGGAGGAAATATGATACCTAAGGTCGGATACCTACAAAAGGAATGAAAACCAGTAATTCCATTGTTTTTAACAAATTTGCTTTATTTTTCATTATGCACCATAAAACATTAAATACATGTGAACAGTGGTTTTACTGTCTACACTGAACCAGAGGCTGACCAGAAAAATACTGACCAGGGCTGAACAGTGGTTACTTACACTAACCAAGAGGCTGAACATGTACAGTACACTGACCAAGAGGCTGACAAGAGAAAACACTTGACCAGAGTCACCAGTTACTAGTGGTACTGTACACTGACCAGAGATTGACTGGTGAACATGACCGTGGTACTCTACAATGCCGGAGACTGACCAGTGGTTACCTACCATATGACCAGAGCTACAGTACACTGACCAGAGCTGACAAGAGAACACTGACCAAGATCTACCAGTACTTGGTACTGTACACTGACCAGAGATTGACTGGTGGAACACTGCCAGTGACTCTACAATGACCAGAGACTGACCAGGTACTCTACAATGCCAGAGTACAAAAATACACTGACCAGAGGTGACATGGAACATGACCAGAGATTACAGTACTAGTGGTACTGTACACGACCAGAATTTGACGGTGGAACACTGACCAGTGTACTCTACAATGACCAGAGGACTGACCAGTGTACTCTACCAATGACCAGAGTACATACACTGACCAGAGGCTGACCATTGGAACACTGACCAGATCTACCAGTACTAGTGGTACTGTACACTGACTATGAGATGACCGGTGAGAACAATGACCAGTGGTACTCTACAATGACCAGAGGCTGACAGTGTACTGTTACCACCTGAACCAGAGGTTGACTGGTGGAACACGGGACAGTGTACTCACAATGACCAGAGGCTGACCAGTGGTTACGTACACTGACCAGAGGTTGACTGGTGGAACACTGACAAGTTGGACTCTACAATGACCAGAGGGCTGACAGCTGACTGTACACTGGACCAGAGGTGACTGGTGAACACTGACAAGGGTACTCTACAATGACCAGAGTACTGACGTGGTACTATCAGGACCAGAGGCTGACCAGGGGGTACAGTACTCATGACAGGGGCTGACCAGATTGAACAATTTGCCAGAGGTTTTCTGACAGTGGAACACTGACCAGAGATCTACCAATGGTACTGTACACTGACCAGAGGCTGACCAGTGGAACATTGACCAGAGGCTGACCAGTGGAACACTGACAAGTGGTACTCTACAATGACCAGAGACTGACCAGTGGTACTGTACACTGACCAGAGGCTGACCAGTGGTACTGTACACTGACCAGAGGTTGACCAGTGGAACATTGACCAGAGGCTGACCAGTGGAACACTGACCAGAGATTAACCAATCGTACTGTACCACTGACAGAGGCCTGACCAGTGGAACATTGTACAGGGCTGACCAGTGGAACACTGACCAGAGATTACCAATGGTCGACACTGACCAGAGGTTGACCAGTGGAACATTGACCAGAGGCTGACCAGTGGAACACTGACCAGAGATCTACCAATGGTACTGTACACTGACCAGAGGTTGACCAGTGGAACATTGACCAGAGGCTGACCAGTGGAACACTGACCAGAGATCTACCAATGTCTGTCACTGACAGAGGGTTGACCAATGGTACTGTACATTGACCAGAGTTGAGTCAGTGCACACTGCTAGGAGGTTGACAAGCAGAACACGTGACCAGAGGTTGATCAGTGCTACCACTGGCTGGGAGGTTGACCAGGCAGAACATGACCAGAGGTTATCAGATGCTACTACTGGCTGGAGGCTGACCAGCAGAACACTGGACCAGAGATGATCAGTGCTACCTGCTGAGGTTGACCCAGGCAGAACACTGACCAGAGATTGATCGTGTTACACTGGCCTGGGGTTGAAAGTGGTTTTTGAGGGGACCAATGATGTGTGCACATTTGATAAGTATAAATATTAAATTTGCTAATAGCACACGTCGTGATTATACACAAATAATGACAGTAGCTCGCTGATCATCCTGTCAAACAGATTTCTTGCGTGAGATCCAAGTTTCCTTCAACCCAGGCACCAGACATAGACATCCCGACAGATTCTGATTTAGACTTTCTTTAGACCTGTACAGTCTGCACAAGTTGATGTGTGATCTGATTCTATTGTGGACTGTGAGTACAAGAGTTAAGGAGAATTGGTAATGAACCTTAATACACATTCAGTCTATAAGCCACACAACATACAATATGAACACTCCTCCCAATACTCATTTTTCTACCTGTGTACATAGTAAAACCAGATATAGTGACTTTCATTAATACAGCTAGAATGTTAAGGAACTTTAAACTTAATAAGAAAAACCAATAAATCCTAGTTCAGTAAAGCCAAAACTAAATAGCATACCCATTAATCCTAATGACTTTTAAATCTAAATTCTTACCAGATACTGTTTGGTACCTATGTTATTCTTAATTCCTTGTCCTACACAACTCTTCAAACTCCATTTCTAATATTAATAGTCTCTATTCATTTCAGTTTTATTTATATACCTGGTAACCCTACAGTAGCTGCTGATACTATACATAGAAGTGTATATTTAGTCTTTGAGACTCCAAGTGCCCCGAATATTCATTTCAGTCAAGTAATTGTTATGCAATGAATACTGTGGATGGAAACAATGAGTAAATGGTGTTTAACCATAACATTGGTGGCATGATCATTGTTGATTTGATTGGACACAGCATGCAGTGGAAGACAATCGATGAAACTGTGCAAAAAAATTCCAGATCACTATGCACCCATGCATGAAACCTTCACTAGCACGCATTTTCAAATAAAAAATTATGCGAAAAAAGTACAAATTGATTGCCATCATTGACATATACATGGTCGGTTTACCCATCACAGGCACACATGTTAACTTCAAAAAGTTGATCAGACATCTCATAAAATTGTATGTTTCAAATGGGTGATTCAGCCAAAAACATTTTATATCACATATTTCTTGGTCAAGGTATAAAATGATTATTCTTTATTTTGATATATAATTATACAAGTTTGCTATACATGACATTTATGTATTGAGGTTACTTTTTTGTATTACATGTATATGAATGGAGAAATCAAATGTTGATTTGTTAATTTTTATTGATAAGCACAGTAACGTCCCTTTGTGGCATTTGTACTCAAAATAAATAACAAAGACAATGTATTTATAACATAGACAGAATGAGTTTCCACCCAAGGGAGATAATCCAAAGAAAAGATAATAATATTTAATATAATCATTTTCTGGCCTATAATCATACGTTTAGAAGTCTGAAAGAAACTCAAGAACTAATTTTCAAAAATTCTTGTTGACCAATACTCTTCATACAGGAGAAATCCAGATGTATGCCGAGAAGCTCATGTGGTTGGGCTGGGGATCTGTTCTTGTAATGGGAACTTGATGCAGTTATTATAGCTCTTGTATCATTGACATTCATACAGGATTGAGAGTGTATTTCTATTTACGTGTACTAATAAATGCAAACAGTTCATGTAACATATGCAAATTATATTCATTTCATAAATCATCATACATAAACGATTGAATGTTTGAATAATGCCTTCAAAATTATATCATTGGTCTGAACATAAATGATTAAAGACAATTGAATTATTCTACGTCTTGAAATTTTTAACATTTTACAAGAGTGATTATGAACTTAATCGCGAAATCTGTCTATGTTTGAAAAACTTGTGGTTATAACATAGCATATTAGAATTAACATTTCAACTATGAACAAAATCATTACCAGATTTAAATCCGATTTTACAGAAAAAACCTCCTCCAGTTAAAAAAAATCAATAATAATTATTATTTGAAGGTGCTACACCGTTATTCCTGGTGGAGTTTTATCTATTAATCTGACAGAAGACAATTCGGTTGTTTTTTTCAGTACAAAAGTTACCATAGCATGTAATTACACTATATTTACCACCATTGAAAGTGCTCTTCAGGATAACATAATCTTTTATTGGCATTATGACAAAAAATCTTTGACATTAGCTCCATGAAATCACATGAAACGAATGTCGATTGTAGGGAAAGCCAAAACAATTTATTTACTGTATCTGGTTGTACTAATAAAATACTATAAACGATTAGCAGACACACAATTGTGTCGCAAATAATTAGCTGTCAGCTGTGTTATTCATCTTCAAAATATGTGGGAAAAGAGAGTGTGTTTGATTGGTTTTTAACACATGACAGTAAGGCTGCAGATAACAATAATAACCACAAAGCCTTATCAACACTAAAGCAGCCAAGCAAAACAACCCTGGCAAATAAATAACAGTAACAAATGGCCGGGAGCTCAAAATACAAATCTTATATCAAGCAAAAATATAACATTGACTAATAAGTCATAGCGCCAAATAATTCAGTCTTACCGCACGAACTACATTGGATTTTTACATATAACATCGATTAAACAGCACCGAGCCACATAGTGCTGCGAGAACTGATACCATTAACACGAACAATTAACATAATGTACCTTCGATAGAAAACATCACCAATAGCTAAATCATAACCACAATAAAAGAAGTGGCCAAATAAATGTTTGGGTTTCCGGATATGTCTTTTAAAAACCAGGTGTCAGCACTAGTCCTTTTTTTATTATCATTTGATGATTAACGACCATGATTTGATTCTAGTATTAGTCTTCGGTAACCATTAAAGAAATAATCTCAACTTAAATCACAGCCGTTGTGCTGAACATGCAATGCTGATTGACAATGATACAGTTTTTTGATATAAGCACAGATTCACTTGGGTTAATAGGAGTACCGAAACCACAAATATTTTTTTCTGTTGGCTTTATATACAGTATAGATTAAGTACAGTACTAAGTTATCCTTTGGATGTTTACAACACAAATGTGATATTAACAACACTCAAACTATCTTGTACCTTTCTTACTAAGGTAAAGAATTTATGTAAAAACAATATTTCCGTCTCGGACAGTGAGTTTCCTTGGCCTGGTGAGGGAACTATTGTCCGAAGGGAATACTGGAGAAGTATGACGAGAATCTGCCATACGTGGAAAGGTGTTTTGATTTTGATAAACAGATACGGACCTTTCACAAACTTTATTGTATTATTAGCACTGCCAGGATGCTCAGGTCATCAACATTTGTTCTGAAGTCACGAAGCTGCATCAATTGACTCATAGTTTATGTCCCCTTGTTGGGGAAGTTAGACTCTGACAGAGATTTGTCTACAAGAATCAGGGTGAAATGTTTGAATTGATTCTGATCTGCTTTAAAGAGCCTGAATGACTTGGCACACGTTCATTCAGGGATCTCGGATATAAAAAGTCAAGTATCTCTGTTCCAAGGGCATCATAGAGATCCTCTTTCTCAACAGCCCCTCCTTCACATGCCCTACCCCCTGGGGGCTATCCCCTGGGGTCATAACGATGAATGTTAAAAGGCTTATATCCCAGGGGGCTCATACAAACTTTTATTCTCCTCAGCCGCTCTCCAATGCCTTAAACCCTCAGGGCTATCCCTGGGCGTTATAAACAGATGTTAAAGGCTTACATCCCAAGGGGCATCATACAAACTTTTGGTCTCCGCAGCCTCTTCTTGCACATGCCCTAACCTACTGGGGTATCCCTGGGGTTATAACAGATGTTTAAAGGCTCTACGATTCCAAGGGGCATCATACACACTTTGTTCTCTGCAGCCTCTTCTTCAACATTTGCCTACCCCTGGGACTATCCCTGGGTTATAAGATGTAAAGGCTTACGATCCCAGGGGCATCATACAAACTTTTGTTCTCCGCAGCCTCTTCTTCACATGTCCTTGCCTATACCTGGGACTAGTTCCCCTGAGTTATAACTGAGGAATGTCCCAGGCTCACAAGGGAACTCGACTCATTCTTGGTACAGTCGTTTAACCATGATCCATGTAACACTGAAGAGTTTCCAGCGGTTAATTCAGCCACAACAACAAGCCGTGGGATCAAAGGTTGGATATCTAACGGTAGCGAAGAGTACCGAAGTGAATGCGATTGTAAGTGGCAAGGTAGGTCATTTGACTCGAGTGTAATGGCGGTGAATGTGTCTCATTGTTTTGTAACTGTGGGCAAACACTCATGATTAAACGTCAAAGGTTTGGCTCAATGGTTTGTACCTTTGGTGCTGAATGTCGTTGTTTAATGGTTGAAGCTGTTATTCAATATTTCTTGGTAGAGATTGTGGACTCTAATGTTTCTGTGTGGACGAGTGACTTAATGTTTCTGTGTGGTACGCGGTGGATCCTTCTTTCTGGGTGGACACTGTGGACTCCTTCTTTCTGGGTAAGACACGGTGACTCATTATTCTGTGCAGATTTTCAAGGACTCAATGTTTCCAGTTGGAGTGTGGTGACTGCAATGTATTCTGTGGTGGACCGCGGTGACTCAATTTTCTGGGTGGGTTTCTGACTCAATGTTCGGGGTGGATGTGGTGACTCAATGCTTCTGTGGTCGGTGACTCAATATTTCTGTGTAATTGGTGGAGTATCTGTCGGTAAACAATGGTGATTGGGGTGTGGATCATCGTCTGGGAGAATGTTAAGTGGGTAGAGATGAGGGAGACGAGTTGTATTTTGATGATGAAGAAGCCGTGTTTAGTGGATTTCTGTCTGGGTGGGTATGTGTAATCTGATTGTTAACAGTATCATTTGGTGGTAGGTGGCGGGGACGCACCACCTGCTTCTGTGTGCTTCCTGTTGTCTACACGCCCCACTAGGTCCGGCAGCCACAGCCTATCATGTTTCTGATGATGGTAGAGGGAGGTAACTCTCTGTCAGGACCCGATGTCGCGATGTGCTTATTGATGAGTTGACATCAGTATTAGCTCCCCGAGCACTGCAGCAAATCTGTCCGTCCTGTACTTTACTGTACGTCTGGCCTGAACTTGTTGGGCTCACTTGTCGGTGAAACGATCTGGATTGTGGAAGCATGTTGATCACCTAGATTATTTGTCCCCATGCACTGCCATAATTTGGCTGTTTTGGCATGCTTCGTGATGAGGTACGAAGTTGAATCTCCGCCTCGTTGATAATTGTTGAACGCCCCTGACTGACTTTGACCTGAGGTTTGGCTACGTGTTTGTCTGGACCAGACACAGAATGTGTAGGTGGACGAGACTCAGAGGTATACGGGGGTAATCGTTCCTGATCCTCTTCTAGCTTGATACGTTTGCGCTGTACATCGATGTGGGCGGTTACGCAGTTGTTGGCCACTTGTAGTGATGGGCCTTTGTGGGGAACATCTTGCGTGCTATAATCTGGAGGTGGAGAGTTACGATGGACGCTGTATTTCCTCTACAACTTCTGAGTACGTCGGCGGCGATTCCAATCACCACAAAATCGGACATTGGTACATACTACACATTATTCACATTCACGAATGATTGCCGTAATTCTTTGTCGTTCCTTCGATAACATGGTTGAGTCTCCTGAGGTTCCCCACTCGGCGGGAAGGCGAGAAGAAGAGGGTTGTGTCCCCCTGTTGGAGAGTCTCTTTTCCCTCTGGTGACAGCATCACGTTTCATCCCTGATGACGGAACACAGCCCACACTATGATAGCAGAAAAACAAGACAATGGCCTACAGTAACAGCGATGACGCGTACACCGTAGTTTTCAGCCACTCATCTGGTCCTCCTCTGTAGAATTCCCTCAGGTGGGAAGTACAACAGACGTCTCATTGACTGTAACATATAAACATTCACTATTTTTACTTTGTGTAGAGAAATTAAAGACGGACAGCCTACACATATTAAGTCTGTGACAATTTCCTCCTCTGCTATGATTATCAAGGTAGATTACTATCAGAGGCAGAATTTCTATTCTATATTTCTATAGCATGTATGAGTTATACTATTACATAACTATTAATTTATAATGTTTCCTTCTGTCACAACTAAAGCATTGGTCACTTGACTAAGGTTGATTTGTTTAATATATTGCCACATATTGTTTTATACAGAGTATTTCTTATGATGTATTAGTACTGGACGTCAGGGCAGATATATATAAGTAAAGGACGTCAAGGTAGATATATATAAGTACAGGGCGTTATGGCAGATATATATAAGTACTGGACGTCAGGGCAGATATATATAAGTACAGGGCGTTAGGACAGATATATATAAGTACAGGACGTTAGGGCAGATATATATAAGTAATGGACGTTAGGGCAGATATATATAAGTACAGGGCGTTAGGGCAGATATATATAAGTACAGGACGTTAGGACAGATATATATAAGTACAGGACGTTAGGGCAGATATATATAAGTACTGGACGTCAGAGCAGATATATATAAGTACTGGACGTCAGGGCAGATATATATAAGTACTGGACGTCAAGGTAGATATATATAAGTACAGGGCGTTATGGCAGATATATATAAGTACTGGACGTCAGGGCAGATATATATAAGTACTGGACGTCAGGACAGATATATATAAGAACTGGACGTCAGGACAGATATATATAAGTACATGACGTCAGGGTAGATATATATAAGTACAGGACGTTAGGGCAGATATATATAAGTACAAGACGTTGCCATCCATCCCTGCATGCTAATGATCAAACATTCTGGGTCACCATCCATTCCTGCATGCTACAGACCAAATATTCTAGGTCACCATCCATTCCTGCATGCTACAGACCAAATATTCTAGGTTGTCATCCATCCCTGCATGCTACAGACCAAATATTCTAGGTTGCCACCTATTCCTGCATGCTACAGACCAAATATTCTGGGTCGCCATCCATTCCTGCATGCTACAGACCAAATATTCTGGGTCACCATCCATTCCTGCATGCTACAGACCAAATATTCTGGGTCACCACCCATTACTGTATGCTACAGACCATATATTCTAGGTTGCCATCCATCCCTGCATGCTATAAAGACCAAATATTCTAGGTTGCCATCCATCCCTGCATGCTATACAGACCAAATATTCTAGGTTGCCATCCATCCCTGCACGCTACAGACCAAATACTCTAGATCTCCATCCATCCCTGCTAGACAAAAGGTTCAGGTCATATATTTGAATAATATTGGTAGTCTGTCGTCATTTTTAAGTATGCCATTGGGCTAAATTGAGATCTCTTGGAGTCTTGGTTTTTGAAAAATCAGCAAATGACATTTGATGCTGACGGACAGACAGATGACAGATTTGGTACCCACACCACTAAAATAAGTTTGTTTGTCCTTGCCCAAAACAGACATAATGAATTTTGACAAAAGGCCCCAGGCCCTTAACGGTCATCTTACTACCTTGGCAATAGCCATATAGGAAGTTAATTAGATATGATGTCACGGTAGCCATCTTCCATCTGGAATCAACAATTTGTCAAGAGCATATCAGGTTCATTTTAGGCAAGTTTCAGCCTAATCGCACAAGTATAACTTTCAAAGTTCAAAATGTGTTTCCAAGATGGCGGCTGTGCGGAAAAATTGGACACCAGATCAACCTGAAAATAACAACTCTTGGTCGGAACCATGTAAGGATCATTTCATGCAAGTTTCAGCTTAATCGCAGAGGTAGAACTCGAGAAGAAGTTCAAAATGTGTTTTCAAGATGGAGGCTGTGGCGGCCATTTTTTATTTCAGATCAACCCGAAAAATAACAATACTTTGTCAGGACCATGTCAGGATCATTTCATTAAAGTTTCAAGTAAATTGCACTGGGAAAAAAGTGTGAAGAAAAGTTCATGGACGGCACACGGCACATGGCCGATGAAGACGGAGGAAATATGATACCTACAGGTCGGATGACCTACAAAAGGAAATGAAAACCAGTAATTCCATTTTTTTATAACAAATTTTGCTTTATTTTTCATTATGACACCATAAAACATTAAATACATGTGAACAATGGTTACTGGTCTACACCGACCAGAGGCTGACCAGTAAAACACTGACCAGAGGCTGACCAGTGGTACTGTACACTGACCAGAGGCTGACAAGAGAAACTGACCAGAGATCTACCAGTACTAGTGGTACTGTACAATGACCAGAGGCTGACCAGTGGTACTGTACACTGACCAGAGGCTGACAAGAGAAACTGACCAGAGATCTACCAGTACTAGTGGTACTGTACACTGACCAGAGATCTACCAGTACTAGTGGTACTGTACACTGACCAGAGATTGACTGGTGGAACACTGACCAGTGGTACTATACAATGACCAGAGGCTGACCAGTGGTACAGTACACTGACCAGAGGCTGACCAGTGGAACACTGACCAGAGATCTACCAGTACTAGTGGTACTGTACACTGACCAGAGACTGACCAGTGGTACTGTACACTGACCAGATGTTGACCAGTGGTACAGTACACTGACCAGAGGCTGACCAGTGGTACTGTACAATGACCAGAGGCTGACCAGTGGTACTGTACACTGACCAGAGATTAACCAGTGGAACACTGACCAGAGACTGACCAGTGGAAAACTGACCAGAGGCTGACCAGTGGAAAACTTATCAGAGGCTGACCAGTGGTACTGTACACTGACCAGAGGTTGACCAGTGGAACACTGACCAGAGATCTACCGATTCCAATGGTACTGTACACTGACCATAGGTTGATCAGTGCTACACTGGCTGGGGGTTGACCAGCAGAACACTGACCAGAGGTTGATCAGTGCTACACTGGCTGGAGGTTGACCAGCAGAACACTGACCAGAGATTGATCAGTGCTACACTGGCTGGAGGTTGACCAGCAGAACACTGACTAGAGATTGATCAGTGCTACACTGGCTGGAGGTTGACCAGCAGAACACTGACCAGAGATTGATCAGTGCTACACTGGCTGAAGGTTGGCGAGTGGTTTTTTAGGGACAATGATGTGTGTATCACATTGATAATGTATAAATGATAAATTGCATAATAGCACACGTCTGATTATACACAAATAATACAGTAGCTCGCTGATCATCCTCACTCCTGTCAAACAGATTACTTGTGTAGTATCCAAGTTTCCTTTCACCCAGGCACCAGACATAGACATCCTGACAGATTTCTGGTTTAGACTTCTTTAGACCTGGTACAGTCTGACAAGTTGATGTGTGATCTATCCTATTTGTTGGACTGTGAGTACAAGGTTAAAAGAGAATTGGTTATTGAACCTTAATACACATTCAGTCTATAAGCCACACAACATACAATATGGAACACCTCCCAATACTCATTTTTCTACCTGTTGTACATATGTAAAACCAATCATAGTGACTTTCATTAATACAGCTAGATGCTTAAGGAACTTTTAAACTTAATTAAGAAAAACAATAACATCCTAGTTCAGTAAAGCCAAAACTAAAATAGCCATACCCAATTTAATCCTAATGACTTTTAAATCTAAATTCTGTACCAGATACTGTTTGGACCTATGTATTCCACCAACTCTTCAAACTCCCATTCTAATATTAATAGTTCTATTCTATTTCAGTTTTATTTTAATACCTGGTAACCCTACAGAGCTGCTGATACTATACATAGAAGTGTATATTTAGTCTTTGAGACTCCAAGTGCCCCGATATTCATTCAGGTCAGTAATTGTTATGCAATGAATACTGTGATGGAAACAATGAAGAAATGGTGTTTAACCATAACATGGTTTTGGCATGATCATTGTTGATTTTGATATGGACACAGCAGCAGTGGAAGACAATCGATGAACTGTGAAAAAAAATCCAGATCACTATGCACCCATGCATGAAAACCTTCACTAGCACGGCATTTTCAAATAAAACATTATGGAAAAAAGTACAATTGATGCATCATTGCACATATACATGGTCGGTTACCCATCACAGAGCACACATTGTTAACTTCTAAAAGTTGATCAGACATCTCATAAAATTGTATGTTCAATGGGTGATTCAGCCAAAAACATTTAATATTACATATTCTTGGTCAATGATAAAATGATTTTATCTCTTTATTTGATATTAATTATACAAGTTTGCATATACATGTACATTTATGATATTGAGGTACTTTTTTTGTATTATACATGTATATGAATGGAGAAATCAAATGTTGATTTGTTAATTTTATTGATCCGGCCCAGTAAAACGTCCCTTTGTGGCAGTTTGTACTCAAATAAATAACAAAAGACAATGTATTTTTAACCATAGAACAGAATGAGTTTCCAACCCAAGGGAGATAATCCAAAGAAAAGATATAATATTTAATATAATCACTTTTCTGGCCTATAATCATACGTTTAGAAGTCTGAAAGAAACACTAAGAACTTAATTTTTTCAAAAAATTCTTGTTGACCAAAACTCTTCATACAGAAGAAATCCAGAGTACTCCGAGAAAGCTCATGTGTTGGGCTGGGGATCTGTTCTTGTAATGGGGAACTTGATGCAAGTTATAGCTCTGTATCATTGGACCATTCATACAGGATTGAGGAGTTATTTCTATTTAGTTGTACTAATAAAGCAACAGTTCATGTAAACATATCAAATTATATTCATTTCATAAATCAATCATACATAAACGATTTGATGTTTGAATAATGCCTATCAAAATTATATCATTGGTCTGAACATAAAATGATTTAAAAGACAATTGAAATTATCCTACGTCTGAAATTTTTAAACATTTTACAAAGAGTGATTATGACTTAATCGCCGAAATTGTCTATTTTGAAAACAACTGTGGTTATAACATAGCACATTAGAATTAACATTTCAACATGAACAAAAATCATTACCAGCATTTAAATCCGATTTACAGAAAAAACCTCCTCCATTAAAAAACAATAATAATTTATTATTTGAAGGTGCTACACCGTTATTCCTTGGTGGAGTTTTATCTATTAATCTGGAACAGACAAATTGGTTTGTTTTTTCCAGTAACAAAAGTTACATAGCATTAATTTACACTATATTACCACCATTGAAAAGTGCCTCTTCAGGATAACAATCTTTTATTGCATTATGACAAAAAATCTTTGGCACTTAGCTCCATGAAATTACATGAAACGAATTACTGATTGTAGGGAAAAAGCAAAACAATTTATTTACTGTATCTGTGTGTACTAATAAAATATATAAACATTAGCAGACACCAATTGGTGTCCAAATAATAACTGTCAGCTGTGTAGCATCTTCAAAAATATGTGGGAAAAGAGGAGTTGTTTGATTTGGTTTTTAACACATGACAGTAAGGCTGCAGATCAACAATAATAAACCACAAAGCCTTATCTACACACTAAAGCACCAAGCAAAACAACCCTGGCAAATAAATAACAGTAACAAATGGCCAGGGACGCAAAATAAAAATCTTATACAAGCAAAAATATAACATTGACCCAAATAAGTCATAGCGCCAAATAATTCAGTCTTACCCAGCACACTTCATTGATATTTTATATAACATCGATTAACACAACACAGAGTCACATAGTGCTGCGTAGAACTGATACCATTTACACGAACAATTAACATAATTACCTCGATAGAAAACATCACCAATAGCAAATCATAACCACAATAAAAGAAGTAGGCCAAATAAATGTTTGTGTTTCCGGATATGTCCTTTAAAAACCAAGGGTCAGCACTAGCCTTTTTTATTATCATTTGATGATTAAGACCATGGATTTGATTCCTAGTATAGTCTTGGTAACCATTAAAGACATAATCTCAACATTAAATCACAACGTTGTGCTGAACAGCAATGCTGATTGACAGATGATAAGTTTTTGAATAAGCACAGATTCAATTGGGTCAATAGGATACCGAAACACAAATATTTTTTCTGTTGGCTTTATATAAGTATAGATAAGTACATGTACTATAGTTATCCTTTGGCATGTTTACAACACAAATGGTGATATTTAACAACACTCAAAACTATCTTGTACCTTTCTTAACTAAGGTAAAGAATTTATGTAAAAACAATATTTCCGTCTCGGACAGTGAGTTTTCCTTGGCCTGGTGAGGAACTATTGTCCGAAGGAATACTGGAAGAAGTATGACGAGAATCTGCCATACGTGGAAAGGTGTTTTGATTTGATAAACAGATACGACCGTTCACAACTTGTATTGTATTATTAGCACTGCCAGGTGCCGCGTCATCACATGTTCTAAAGTCACGAAGCTCATCAATTGACTCATAGTTATGTCCCCTTGTTGGGGAAGTAGACTCTGACAGAGATTTGTCTACAAGATCAGGTGAAGAGTTTGAATGATTCTGATCTGCTAAAGAGCCTGAATGACTTGGCACACGTTCATCAGGGATCTCGGATATAAAAAGATCAAGATCTCGTTCCCAAGGGGCATCATATAGATCCTCTTTCTCAACAGCCCCTCCTTCACATGCCCTACCCCTGGGGCTATCCCCTGGGGTCATAACTGATGAAGTTAAAGGCTTATGATCCCAGGGGGCATCATACAAACTTTTATTCTCCTCAGCCCCTCCTCCACATGCCCTACCTCTAGGGCTATCCCCTGGGGTTATAACAGATGTTAAAGGCTTACGATCCCAAGGGGCATCATACAAACTTTTGTTCTCCGCAGCCTCTTCTTCACATGCCCTACCTCTGGGGCTATCCCCTGGGGTTATAACAGATGTTAAAGGCTTACGATCCCAAGGGGCATCATACAAACTTTTGTTCTCTGCAGCCTCTTCTTCACATGCCCTACCCCTGGGACTATCCCCTGGGGTTATAACAGATGTTAAAGGCTTACGATCCCAGGGGGCATCATACAAACTTTTATTCTCCTCAGCCTCTTCTTCACATGTCCTTGCCCTATACCTGGGACTGTCCCCTGAGGTTATAACTGAGGATGTCCCAGGCTCACATAGTGGACTCGACTCATTCTTTGGTACATCGTTTACCACTGTACCATGTAACACTGAAGAGTTTCCAGCTGTTAATTCAGACACAACACAAGCCGGTGGGATCAAAGGTTGGATATCTAACGGTAGCGAAGATGTACCAATTGAATGCGATTGTAAGTGCAGAGGTAGGTCATTTGACTCGATGTTTAATGGCGGTGAATGTGTCTCATTGTTTGTAACCTTGGGCAAACACTCCATATTAACCGTCAAAGGTTTGGCCTCAATGTTTGTTACCTTTGGTGCTGATTCGTTGTTTAATGGTTGAAGCTGTGATTCAATATTTCTTGGTAGAGATTGTGACTCAATGTTTCTGTGTGGACGAGGTGACTTAATGTTTCTGTGTGGACGCGGTGACTCCTTCTTTCTGGGTGGACACTGTGACTCCTTCTTTCTGGGTAGACACGGTGACTCATTATTTCTGTGCAGATTTTCAGGCTCAATGTTTCCAGTTGGATGTGGTGACTCAATGTTTCTGTGTGGACGCGGTGACTCAATTTTTCTGGGT
Source organism: Argopecten irradians irradians (assembly GCA_004382745.1). Lineage (NCBI taxonomy): Eukaryota > Metazoa > Mollusca > Bivalvia > Pectinida > Pectinidae > Argopecten > Argopecten irradians. Next base: position 2,165,960 of record SAYR01062279.1, on the reverse strand, counting down.
GGGTTTTCTGACTCAATGTTTCTGGGTGGATGTGGTGACTCAATGCTTCTGGGTGGATGCGGTGACTCAATATTTCTGTGTATTGGTGGAGTATCTGTAGGTAACAATGGTGATGTGTCATCATCGTCTGGGAGAATGTTAGTGGGTAGAGATGAGGAGACAGAGTTGATATTTGATGATGAAGACAGCGTGTTTAGTGGATTCTGGTCTGATGGGGTATGTGTAATCTGATTGTTAACAGTATCATTGGTGGGTAGTGGCCTCGGAGACGCACCACTGCTCTGTGTAGCTTCCTGTTGTCTACCACCAGGTCCGGCAGCACAGCTATCATGTTCTGATGATGGTAGGGGAGGTAACTCTCTGTCAGGACCCGATGTCGCCGATGTCCTATGATGAGTGACATCAGTATTAGTCCCCGAGCCACTCAGCACAATCTGTCCGTCCTGTACTTGTAACTGTGACATCTGGCCTGAACTTGTGGGCTCACTTGTCGGTGAACAGCTCTGGATTGTTGGAAGAAGTTGATCACGTAGGATTATTTGTCCCCCATGCACTGCCATATTTGGCTGTTTTGGCATGCTTCGTGATGAGGTACGAGTTGAATCTCCGCCTCGTTGATAATGTGAACGCCCTGACTGACTTTGACCTGAGGTTTGGCTACGTGTTGTCTGGACAGACACAGAATGTGTAGGTGGACGAGACTCAGAGGTATACGGGGGTAATGTTCCCTGATCCTCTCTAGATGATACCGTTTGCCGTGTACATCGATGTGGGCGGTTACCAGTTGTTGCCACTTGTAGTGAGTTGGGCCTTTGTGGAAATCTATCTAGCGTGCTATAATCTGGAGGTGGAGAGTTACGATGGACCTGTATTTCCTCTACAACTTCTGAGTAAGTCGGCGGCGATTCCATCACCACAAAATCAGACATTGGTACATACTGAACACCATTATTCACATTCACAATGATATTGCCGTAATTCTGTCGTCCTTCGATAAATGGTTGAGTCTCCTGAGGTTCCCCACTACGGCGGGAAGTGCGAGAAGAAGAGGGTTGTGTCCCCTGTTGGAGAGCTCTTTCCCTCTGGTGACACGCATCACGTTTCATCCTGATACGGAACACAGCCACCACTATGATAGAGATAAACAAGACAATGCCTACAGTACAGCCGATGACCGCGTACACCGTAGTTTTCAGCCACGTCATCTGGTCCTCCTCTGTAGAATTCTCAGGTGGGAAGTCAACAGCCGTCTCATTGACTGTAACATATAAACATCACTTATTTTACTTTGTGTAGAGAAATTAAAGACGGACAGCCTACAATAATTAAGTTCTGTGACAATTTCCTCCTCTGCTATGATTATACAATGTAGATTTACTATCAGAGGCAGAATTTCTATCTATATTTCTATACATGTATGTAGTTATACTATACATAACTATTAATTTATAATGTTTCCTTCTGTCCAACAGAACATTGTCACTTACTAAAGGTGTGATTTGTTTAATATATTGCACATATTGTTTTATACAGAGTATTTCTATGATGTATTAACTAATTTTGAGTTGTGAGATCCCACTTCTAACCTGCAGCTTGATGCTGTGGTGAGTACAGACATTGTTCGTCAGACCAGTCCCCACAGTCATTTTCATGGTGGACGTCACACACCCGACTTCGATCTACACAGTGGCCATTCAGACATGGAAACTGGTCTGCACACGGGTTTTCTGTTACAAAGACATCCTCATATGTTTTACATGATCAAGACATTAGACCTCTCATTGATATAAATTCTAAGTATTGATATATCGAAAGGAAAATATCACGATGTATCAATATATACAGTGGAACCTCTCTAAACCGATCATGGTCGGTGCATATAATTTCGGCCGGTTTAGAGAGGGTTTGGTTTGGAGAAGTGAACCGAATACCGATCATCACGATCCGGATTTAATCGATCGGAAGTCGTTTTTTACATTAGTGCACCGCATGTATGCCTAGTGTTCGTTAAAACCGACCGATATTGATTGTTAATGTGAATTTTATCACAAATGAGAGAATCATACGTTTAAAATGAATGGATTACAGCCAACTTGACTTTGTTACCGCTTATAAACGTAGTTTAGTTAGTTAGTTGCGTGAATGTTCTTTGGGATGTTCTCGTCTGCAACCTACATACGACCGATCGCTTCCGGTTACGTCAAGAATCAAATTATATGGTCTAATTACACGATGATCAGTCGATGCCGGTCATTATATGACATAGTCATTTTCTAAAACAATACATGGCTTCGGCTTCTTCATACAGATAATTTACGTTATCCGACAACTACATATGTAAATAAAAAAATCCGTGTGATTTGAATACGAAACTTTCTCTTTATTACTAGCTCTGCTTGTTTTCCTACAGTAAACAAACCGCGTGCACATGATAGACCTTCGTTAGATATCTAAACAATAGGCATTATTAAATAATTACACCACCATCTCGGGTATAATTACTGTGTACCTATAGCCTTCCCATCGGTATACATGCCCAAGGACATGGCATGCAACAACTATGGTACAGGTATGTGTGTATTTCACGGTCGGTTGATCAGACCTCAATGCAATCTATCGGTGTCGCTCAGGTAAGCCCGGTTTTCAGAAGTGTATTTTAGTTACATTTGACTATTCCGATCTCAAAATCAGTCCGGTATTCGGAATTGGGAGGGATCGGTTTTGGGAAGTTTTATATACGATTAATAAAGAGGAATTCATTCCGTACATGACATCCATGTTTGGTTTCTAGAGGTGATCGGTTTTGAGAAGGTTCGGTTTTGGGAGGTTCCACTGTATATCGAAACACTAGTGTTGTTGAATAAAGGATGAAATCCGGAACGGTCATTTTATGTATTACATAATATGTTTATGAATGAAAACAATGTATGTCACTCGGAATCTCTTGCTGAGTAATTCATATAGAATTTGTTGCAATTGTGAAAAAATATTAGAGTTTACATAATCAGGAACCTTACAAAATATATACAATTGGTATACTGTAAAAAATAATACATAATTCATTGGCATTTGAAATTCTAATGTTACTCGATCATAGGCAGGTCATCAAGTACAATTTCGCTCATTGTGTCGATTTCAGAAAATAGGAATCGATATTGTATAGGAAAATGAGAATCGTCAATACATCGATATCGTTTGTAATGATGACAGCTCTACAAGACATTTCATCATACACTTCACAAAGAAAAACCCTTGAAAATGTTTGTTCAAAATAAGGCTAAGTAAATGAAGATTATTAAAGCTTAACATATTTTTTCATTTTTGTTTAGTGTCCTTGTTTATTTGAAAGAACCTAATAGATAGATAGAATCATAGGTGATCATCGATGTGAAAGGTAGTGTCAGTGTAATAAATGGTTACCTTCACAATTATGCTCATCTGACCCATCGAGACAATCGTCCTGACCATTACACCGATACCTCACAAATATACAGTGGAGATGTTTCTCACACAGGAACTGTGACGTTGTACATACAGCTCCGTCTTTAGCTGTCAAATAAATCAACATGACATGTAATCGTAAAGCCCACCTCACAAATAAATTATAAAATAAATAAAATAAATAAATTATAAATCAGACACAACTTGTTTTAAGTTTAATTTGACACAACTTGTTGTTAAGTTTAATCTGACACAACTTGTTTTTAAGGTTAATCTGACACAACTTGTTTTTTAAGATAAATCCTACACAACTTGTTTTTACTCACACTTAGCGTTTACGCTGATGTGGAAGAGCATCTGTGTGGAGCCCTGTGTATTATTGAACCAACATGTGTAGAAGCCAGCGTCAGAACTGTTAGCATTGTCTATAATCAGAGTGATGGTGGAGTTGTCTACCCTTTTCTGGTGAACTTTGTGTTTCTTTGTGATCCAAGATAACTGAGCATTCCTCATCATCTGGAAAACATAAACAAATATAATACTGGGAGCCGCAAACCCTAGCATTACCCCTGCATCACGCAGTTGGTATAAAAACCCAAATACATCAAGGTCAAAGTAACAATTATTCAAATATATCTTTAAATATATGCGATTATTGTAAAACTGGAAAAAATAACATAAGGTTACAAAAAGAAACAGTAATCTGATATATACAGAAAGTTTCATGGAGCTGCATTGAACGGTTTTGGAGTTGGAGCCCGGAAAGGAAAAGAAAAAGTAAGGGGAGGGCCGCAATAGTAAAAGGCACAACTAGTCTAGGCACTTGTCTGAAGCATACAGAAAGTTTCAAGGAGCTGTGTTGAACGGTTTTTGAGTTATAGCTCAGAAAAGGAAATCCGACGGATGGACGGAGCACTAAACAATATCCCCTGCAAACAAGTTTCGCGGGGGATATTGTTTTGAATTACCAGTAATTTTTACTACTACATGGGTATTCTAGTAATACTTGTTTAATTTCAACATTTTTTTGACAAGATGGTTTAATGAAATGGATTAAATAATTGAATAACAGCAAATCCTATATAGTTCTATCTATAGATAGATAGAGCATTCAAAATTAGTTTGTATTAAGACAATTTTGATTTTTGAAATGAAAATCATGTACATGTAACAATAAAACTCAGGGGAGATAACTACTAACTCGTCAGATTATAGTTTAACCTGTGTAACAATTACAGTTATTTAAGCTGGAATCGACAAAGTTCAAGATTAGAAAAACAGTCGGTTTTACAGGTTATAATGTAACAGGACTAATATAATTATTTATGATATAGAAAATGGCATAATCAGACAAATATAAAAATACTTTTGAACAAAGAATGAAAGTCAAATTTGATTGTTACCGTATTCACCGTAATTAGTGCCCAGCGTGCGTAAATAATTGTAACAAAGGGTGGTGCTTTTTAATGAACCAAAATGTATGATGTGTATACATATTTGTTGCAATGCCACAAATGTATATACACATCATATACAGCTGGGGGAATAAAATATTTGTACTGTGAAAAAAAAAATGTATGTTATGGAAGAAAAATCTTTCTGTACTAATGGAACGTCAATCTGTTACAGTAAACATGTATATGCCTTTATCATTTGAGACACATGTCATGATCCACATGTAAAAGACTCACAAGTTCATGTAATATGGGATACAATGCTGATTTAAGAGGCATCACACATTGTAAAGCATTGTTAAATCCATGGGATGGGGCATTTTTGCAATTTCAGCTCTTCTCCAGAAAAGAGGAGTGCATGGCGCTAGCCTATTACGGCGAATACGGTGTATATTACATTGGAGCAAGGTGTATATTACATTGGAGCAATGGTGTAGCATTGTAAGTCTATAGGCGTGTAATAACACCATCATGGTTTGTTTAAGATTATATTCTCAACTAACTAAACCACTCACATGGGGATAGAGTTGCGACAGATTTACAGTACAGTTCACTCTCACACTTTCGCCCTCCATAATCTGTATTTTACGGAGAGGTGGGACAATAGCCATTTCTACATGAACTTGGTCTGCAGAATCCTTGGAGTTCAGCACTATATCCTGGATCATAGAACCTGCTGAAACCAATACACTGATTAAAAGCAACGTTTTAACAACAGTTTAAATCATAAAACAATCTTTTTTTATTACCATTTTTAGTTATTTCAGTTCTAGTAAATAATTCACCATTTTTAGCACTGCCTTACTTGTAATAGTTATGCATGATGATGAGAAATTTTAGATATTATCAACATAACACATTTTTTTTTATTTTTTGATATAGTGAGATATGGACTAGCTAGATCAATCATTGATGACCTGCTGGTAGCTATATCGGTAGAGCATGTGACTAGTGTTCAGAGATCTCTGATGGTAATCCTGGTCTAGCTGTTACATTTTGTCCCCTCCCGTTACAATAAAATGGGAAGAAAATGGCTATATAGCTATATAATTTAATTTTCACTAAAAAAAAAAAAGAGATTGAAAGTAGTGTTGTATTGATGATCGGCAATAATCGATTAACTACTAGATGATCCTCAACCGATCCGATAATCGATTAAAAATTTTATAATTGATTAATCGGGTAAATATTGGAACTTATTGTGATTTTAACAATTTTCCAATAAAAACACAAATTACAGTGTGAATGCCTTCATACATTTCTCCATTACAATTATTTTCACCTTTTATAGTAAAAAAAAATGAAAGAAAAACATTCAACATTCTCTTCACTGCTTACAATGAAGACAAAAGTAGCCATAAATTGGCAATTTGACTACAATAATGAACTGATCATTGTGTGCGATTATCAGATCGGATGGGTCATCTGATTTGAACTGATGATCGATTGTCATCTTTAGCCAATTATACAACACTAATTTAAAGTTACTCCAGCAATGTATCTGGTATAAATTGTTTGTAGGTTAGCAAAGTGTATACAAAATTTTATAATTGTTTGTAGGTTAGCAAAGTGTTTACAAAATTTTAGATTACTTAAGCATGACCATCTGCATGAGAGTTAACAACTACCTACCCTTAACTGTTACATAAACACTCTTAACAATATTGTTGACGCGACAATCAAATCTGCCTGAATCTTCTATCATGGCTTCGTCTATCATTAACTTGGACCTTCCTGTGCGATTGGCAGAGGCTTGTCTGTCTTCCCATGTGACAGCAGGAGCTCTGAGTCTAAAGGTTGGCGGTAGGTCCCACTGTAGCTGAGCAGTACCATTACTGTTAAAAACTTCACATGACAGCTTGATTGGCTGGCCTTCCTCAACTGTCACATTCCCAACAGGGGAGGTAACCAGGTAAATCGGGGGGACAAGGCACTCAACTGTTAAAAAATAATCATGATGTCTTCAAAAATATATCATAAGTTATTCAAATTTATGTGTCATGATGAATTGAAATTAATAATTCAAAGTTAATTATAATATGGTTGTAGCTGTCAAAACGTTAGTAATATTATGGGTATTGGTTCCTGTCCAGCAGCTAGGCTATCTGTAGTTAGGTACGTCAAGGTACATAGATCCCTACTGGTTATTTGATCGCGATTTTTTTTTATCTCAACACTATTATGCACTAGGCTAACAGATCTAGAGTACATTAAATATTGTATATAGACTGTTACGATAGTCAAAATCCGTTCCAATAGGAAAGTACGCTCTTTCCGCCCATGTTGTCATTTAAGTTCCCTCTTTTATTATTGAGTACCCTTGTTCGTTGGAACAGTATCTGACAAGTTACACGTAAATCTAAGTCTGACAGACCGTCAGAAGAACGAGTCATCGCCAGTTGCAGAGACTGGTCAAGCTTCATTTGCAAAGTTGGTAGTCGCACGTGACCTAGTACATTGTGAAAACTTACCTTTACCAATCATGGTGAAGGCTACCGTGATAAGCCAGACCAATAAATAATTTTTAGTACCCATATTATGGGTAAAATCAAGTTGGCTGTCAGCAATCGTAAAAATTCTCCATATTGCAACGGAAGTGGAAATAAACTTTAAACGCCACCTACAGGAGATTGAAATAACTAAATATAAGAGTTACTTCCCCTCTATCATCAGTGTCACCTCGAACGCAGCCACATACAAGGTGTCCGTACATTGAAGGTATGTGCACAGATTCCCCTACCTTCAGAAATCAATACAAGTACGAACATTAAAATAAAAAAGTGGTCTGACTGGAAATATATAGAATATCTCGTGTACAGTCGTTTCGGTACTAATTAGTAGTTTCGTTTCTTACGAGGCACTTTTTTGGAAGTCGTTTCGGTACTCTTCAAAGTCGATTCGGCATTTTCTTTTGTCAATGAATAAAACAAGATATCATGTACTGTATGTCTTTTCGTTGTTTGTTACATTAAGTATTGAATTGTTTCGTTAAATATTTAATGTTTATTATAGTTTGTTTCTTGATATACACAATGTAATTTGCCGTATCCGGCTCTTAACGGCTACATCAAAACTACAACTTCTTCTATAAGTCGTTTTAATTCATTGTAATAATTGTTTCCTAATCTCCACGTAAAGTATCACTATTCGTTTAATGAATTGATTAATTTGCCGAGCAATTATCGCCGTATATACATGGACACTTCAATCGTTCCGCTAGTAGGTCGGAGAACAGGGTCGTTTTCGATTACGCGGTTTGACTGGTTGGACCTACATGTAGTTGTTCGTTTATGAATTAAAGACGGGCCTGGTTATTTTATATTGTTTTCAGACAAGCTTTGACAAAGCCCTCACAGGCCTGTATCAAAACCTGCCGGTCCGTCTGAATTTTTACTCGATATATAACATTAACAAACGGTCGCACCGGTTGTTCCGAATAAACGAAAAGTTAACGGCCCGGGCATCTCAATAAGACAGAAAAAGCACAAACTAGATAGATAATATACATCATTAATATATATAAATATCACCTGTATTCATGATTTTTTTTATTTAGTATATATGGATATTTATATATGTGTATGCTAAATATCATAACAGGCTGACACACTCTTGAAAACCCTCTGGATATATGAAATATCAATTTACACATGAATAATAACTCTTTATTTAGATAACTATTAGTAGATAATAATTTATATTATTAATATACAAGTACCTAATCTATTTTCACAAGTACCGAAACGATTTCCGCATGTACCGAAACTACTTCCGCAAGTACCGAAACGACTTCCGCAAGTACCGAAACTACATGTACACTTAGTACCGAAACTATAAACTTAGTACCGAAACTACTAAGTACCGAAACGACCTACCTACAGTAATGTCCACTGATGTAGCCCCACCTTTTTATTTTTTTTATAACACATGTATTCAAAGGCCCACTACCTTTCTGAAACGACTTTTAATTATCGATAATTTTGTAAAGTCGCAAAATTTATTAATTTACCGTTAATACTACACTTATGGTCATATTCTGAATAATTTAATTAAATTAAGTATAATATTAATTTTCATAACGCGGGTCGTCTTATGTTTCCCGGCGTCGTCCTAAATACCGCCCGGTGGTCCCAAACGGCAAAACAGCGAATCAACAGTTATCATATATTACGCAGAAAATTAAATCTTGCATATGTTTGGTGTTGTTGCCTCATCTAAGGCCATCGATATGTTTTTTCCTTATGTTATTAATGTTTTTTAAGAAACCTTTAAATTTTGCTCCTAGAAGGTAGTGGGCCTTTAAATTGCGTTTACATTTATTCTATAATTTAGACTAATGCATAATGTATGTGATTTAAAGCAATGATGGTCGAATAACGTTTACATACATTTACATACATATTATGTACGTTTTATATTCTACAACATGAATGCTATTAATGATAGATTTCCGATACAGGATTACCTACGCCAGACTTTATACCGATATGCAGTTATTAATAAAAATAATATGGAGGTTTTTCTCTTCATATAACCGGGGTTTAAGTCAAAAAGTTTCCTCAGTTTCCGCTCCCAGTTAATGATAATGATAAAACGTTTCCAAACTCCGCCTCTTACATTCAGTCTTGACTTCGTATATGTATTCCATAATTTCATGTACACTGTTTATATATTTAATGCTTCATTTTACTCCATTCCAGTTGTCATTTTCTAGGCTGATTCTTAATCATATAAACATGTAGCAACTCTCGCAAACAGCTGCAAATTGGAGTTGGCAGTCAACCCCGTTATCCATTTAAAAGTTCAATATATCCTTAGTTAGGGTAGTTCTTGTTGATATACAGATGTACTACTATAGTATGGTGGCTGGGAAAGGACATGAAAAATAAACAAGAGCTGTTGGAGAACAGCAAAGCTCGCCTATTCAGAAGAAGTTGATGTTCAAGTATTTACTATTTAAACATGGAAATATGACAAATTAACAGACTCAAAAAAAACCTAAAGGACCCCAAATTGGTTGTATTATCACGTTCAGCATCCATACACATTAGGAAAATAAATTCATAAACATTTATGATGACTTCAGCTTAAACAATAGACAAAATAGAAACTTGCTCAAAAACTTTAACATGCAAGTATGACAAATTAACAGACTCAAAAAACCCCTAAAGGCCCCCAAATTGGTTGTATTATCACGTTCAGCATCCATACACATTAGGAAAATAAAATCATAAACATTTATGATGACTTCAGCTTAAACAATAGACAAAATAGAAACTTGCTCAAAAACTTTAACATGCAAATATGACAAATTAACAGACTCAAAAAAAACCTAAAGGCCCCCCATATTGGTTGTATTATCACGTTCAGCATCCATACACATTAGGAAAATAAAATCATAAACATTTATGATGACTTAAGCTTAAACAATTGACGAAACAGAAACTTGCTCAAAAACTTTAACATGAAATGGGACGCCAACGCTGACGCGACGCCGACGCCGACACCGAGGTGACAACATTAGCTCCCCTATTCTTTGAATAGGCGAGCTAAAAAGTTATTGCTTGCGAACTCATTACACGCATGTATACATGTATCTACAATTGCGTTCGCACGCAATAATTTTTGTCTTTCATGGCATTTCCCAGTCACATATTATATTGTTTCTAAACAATGAAAGAGAAAACGATCCAATCAAAGCACTGCTTTCCTAATCTAGTTAATTATCATAGTAACGGTGTATTTGTAATAGAACCGGATATGCTATCCGAGATCCAATGTCCGAAAATCCAACGTGCTTTGTCTATAGAAAACGTCAGAACAGGTTTTTAAAAATTAGTTTAAACCATATTTTATTTGAATTAAATACATAAATATCATTATATTATAAAATAATGATTCAGAAAAAGGATTATATGTAATATTTATTTGTCTCCTTTATAAATATGTACTAATATATAACACTAAATAGAGAACTAGTTAACTTAGTAAGTTTTGAATACTAAGTATTTGATTGATGCTTCTAATTTGGAGAAAAAACAGAGGAGAGAGGAAGGGATGAAGAAAGAAGGGATGGAAAAAGGAGAGAGGGGAAGTGAAGACTGAGTGACTTATTATTTTAATTATGGTAAATCGTAAACAAGGGGATATTTTAACGGCATATCAAGTTACATGAACCCGAAGTGTATTTACTTGCAGCGAAACTGAATTAGTGTGTTAAACTGAGTGAATTATACTAAATCGTAATCAAGGGATAGTTTTTCAGCAGGTCAAGTTACACGAACTTGTACCGAAACTGAATTAGTGTGTAAAGAAAATAGCTAAAGAACAGAGAAACGGGGCTGAGGGTAGTTTACAAAAGATGAAAAAAAACTCGTTCAGGGACTTGCAAATCTGAGCATTTTGAACTATTAGACCTACTGTTTTGTTCCATTTTTTAATTATTATTTTTCTGCACCCAAAGATGTATATGAATGATCTCCGAAATGGTAAAATTTACGTCAATGAACGTATCGCCAGATTGTATAGCATGAATTGGAGGTGTGACAGCAGCATGTTATGTTGGTCAAAGATCCAATATGACCGGTATGGCCTCACTCCCGATTTTAAACTTAAATTGATATCTATTTAATGGCCTGACAGATATCTTTCATTTTAGGTCACCTGACCCTTATAGGCATCGCCCGACGTCCACCGTGCATAAACTTTCATTCAATCAACTTCTTAATAAGCAAAAGGCCTAGGGTACTGATATTTGGCCTGTAGCATGCTGGGATGAAGAGCTACCAAGTTTGTTCAGATAAATGGACTTGACCCGCACTTAAGGTCACAGGGTTCATATAGGCTAAAATCTTTAAACGACTTCTTGTGAATAACTAAGACCAATAGAGACCCCTTATTGAGCCTGTAGAATGCTGGAGTGAAGGGCTTCCTAGTTTGTTCAAATGAATCACCTTAACCGCCATTTACGGTCACAGGGGTCAAATAGGCTAATAATCTTTAAACGACTTCTTCTTAATAACTAAGAGGCCTAGAGATCTGGGCCGTTTTCGACTGGTTAGAGCTAGTTGTTCGTTTATGTCTGAAAACAACATAAAATCACCAGGTACGTCTTTAATTCATTTGGCTTAATACATGTTATGATGAAAGGAACCAAGAAGTTGGTTCAAACAAGTGACCTTTTACCTTCATTCAAGGTCGCAAAGGTCAAAATGGCCAAAACCTTTAATTAACTTTTGTGAATAACTTAGAGACCTAGAGACCTGGTATTGGAACTGTGACATGCTGGAATGAAGAGCTAAGTTTGTTCCAACAAATGGCCTTGGCCTTCATTCAAGTTCACAGCTGTCAAATAAAGCAGAAACGTACAACTACTTGATAATTTTTAGTATACTGTACCACAAATCCTTTGATTGTTAGTTGAAGAAAAGGTGAACATTTTCGGTCAATTCGATTCCATTTGAGTTTACGTACAGTTGATCTGGTCCTACAGTATACATTGACTACTGTTTTGTGTCAAGTTAGATGACTGTTTAGACCTATGTGCCTCTTGTAGGATATGTTGTATGTAGAATAAAAAGTGGAACAAACATTTATGTAAAACATTTCTATAAAACGTCAACTTCCAACTGGAAATAAGGGTCAAAAGTGCAATTTTTCGAAAAGATCCTTAAAAATCTTCTCAAGTTCTGGAAGGCCTAGAGATCTGTCGTTGGGCATGAAGCATGCTTAGAATAAATGGCTACCAATTTCTAAACATAAATGACCTTGACCTTTGTTGAAGGTCACAGGGGCAAAAAATAAATCTTGAAATTACTTCTCTTGAAATTCTAAAAGGTCTAGAAACCTAAAACTGGATCTATAGTATGCACTGATAAAGAGCTAGCAAGTTTGTTAATATGAATAATCTTGACCTCAAGGTCACAGGGGCCAAAACACATAAAACCTTAAAGTAACAACTTCTCCTGGAAGGTCTAAAGACATGATATAGGGCCTGTAGCATGCTGATATAAATGGTTACTGTTTATATGAATAACCTGGATCTACATTCAAGGTCACAAGGACCGGAAAACCTTGAAAGCTTGAAACGGATTCTCGTGAAGTTCTGGAAGTCCTAGAGGCCTAGCCTGTTATTGGGCATCAAACATGACGAGATAAATGACTATGCAGTGATAAAGTGCTAGCAAGTTTGTTAATATGAATGATCTTGACTTTCCTTCAAGGTCACAGGGGCCAAATAACCTAAAATCTTAAAAACGACTTCTTGTGGAAGTTCTGGAAAGCCTAGAGACCTGAAATTGGACCTGAAGCATGTTGAGATAAAGGGCTACCAAGTTTGTTAATATGTGGTGAAAAGCCTGTCAAATTGTCTGTATTATAATGGCAATGTCTAGTATATAATTGCTTCTAAACCTTTAAACTTTCATGATCAATTGTGACTGCAAATGCTTTTGTGTTAAATGGCTAAACTTCCTGATGTTGCAACGGCAAAGGTTTCTTGATAATTGTTTCTAAACCTTCTAATGTCGTGAATTCAAACGCGTTTCTTGATAATCGTCTTTCTAATGGTATGTTTGAGTTTCTTGAAAACTGTCTCTAAACCTTCGAATGTTGCAACTGCAAATGCTTTTTTTGATAATTGTCTGTAAGTCTTCAAACTTTTATGAACAGTCAATATTATCTAGTAATTTTGTCAGTACATTGGCACAGTACTAATCAATTAACACTTCTAGTACTGTATTGCTTTTAAATACAATTTGTTGCATGAAAAAACAATAATCTGACAAAGCTTCCTATCTTTGTTTATTTTTATTCATCAATTTACATGATTCCTCGTAACAAGAGTCAATATAATTATTTTACTGGCCCTGTCATTACATTGTTATCATATTTCTGATACACAGGAAGCTAACACATTAATCACCTGGCAATCAATTAACTAAGATCCCTGTGGCAAGAACTAGGTAGTATTCCTCAACTAATGACTGTACAGATATAATGCTTACAAATACACAGAGTTTATACTGTTCATTGTAATTACCTTTACAACAATAACATGTACACAATAATAAATCAAAATGAACATTGATGGAATCAGCAGTAGGATGGACTTGTAACTTCCCTTAGACACTCTCACACATGATAAACATAATTCTGTAGTAACACACATAGTGATCAACTATACAATACATCCTTCAGACCTTCCTTAAACCCTGTATTTAAGATGTGATTGATCAACAACAAGTCAATATATACTCTTAGCTAATAACGCTTGTACTCTAGATCAGTCCATCTAGGTGTGAACCTAGATCAGTCCATCTAGGCATGGACCTAGATCAGTCCATCTAGGCATGGACCTGAATCCCTTCATCTAGGAGTGGACCTAGATCGGTCCATCTGAGTGTGGACCTAAATTGAAAAGATCAGTAATACATGTAGATTTTAAAAAGGTGATGTAGGTGGTGACTAACAATAAAGGGTAATATAAATGATGATGTTAAATTGTCTAATCTTCCATTATGTTGTTTATGAATGTTTATATATCACAGACCAACATTAGGTGCCTGGAATTAAGGATGCTACTGTATAAAGCTGTACGGTAGATTTTCTAGTGGTCTGACACTGTCTATATCTGTAACCTCAGAATTATCCATATCATGGCCTCTTCTTTTCTCCACAACATAATCATCAATGTCAGAAATAGGTGCTGAAATAAAAGAAAATATTTTCAATATTCCAATGAGTAACCCACAATATTACCATGGTAACAGGAGCACAATATTACCATGGTAACAGGAACACAATATTACAATGACATCAGAAACACAATATTACCATGGAAATGGAGCACAATATTACCATGGTAACAGGAACACAATATTATCATGGTAACCGGAACACAATATTACCATGGTAACAGGAACACAATATTATCACGGTAACCGGCACACAATATTACCATGGCAACAGAAACACAATATTACCATGGTAACTGGAGCACAATAATACCATAGAAATTGGAACACAATATCACCATGGTAACAGGAACACAATATTACCATGGTAACCGGAACACAATATTGTCATGGTAACAGGAACAAAATATTACTATGGCAAAGGCAACAAGAACACAATATAACCATGGTAACAGGAACACAATATTACCATGTTAACAGGAAAACAATATTACCATGATAAAGGCAACAGGAACACAATATAACCATGGTAACAGGAACACAATATTACCATGGTAACAGGAACATAATATAATCACGATAATGGTAACACTTTTCACCCGAGCACAGAATTGACATCCCTCCCCTTACATAACATACCAGTAACCTAATATACTTTTGTTTTTTTGATTAATTAACGTTCTATTAACAGCTATGGTCATGTAAGGACGGCCTAATATACACACATACAAACTTCCAATGGGCATTAAGGTAGACCGTCCCTTCTGGTTTCCTCTTATGGATTTCGTTCATTTTTTGATATTTTGATTTTAGATATACCCTGATCACAAAAACCGCATAAAAATCATATGTCACCGGGTTAATTTTTCTTCCAGGGTTGCTTAAAGATATGTACAAATGACTTAATAATCCGGATTTTAAGGGGTTTTAAATGAATAATATTTCCTCCCTGTAGCATCCCTTAACATATAAATAATATACCTGTAACATGTTCATACCTTCAGTAGGTGATATAGAATTCATTACTATATCCAATAAGCTGGGTTTTCCACAATAAAACGAAATATCGTTTTTTTTAAATTAAATCCGGACCCAATTTTAGTGAAAAATTGCATAAAAATAGTAATGTTTTCTTTTTTTCTGAAAAAATGATCTCAAGAAAAATCGATGTTTTAGAATTTCCATGAAGACTGGCTTATTTGCAATACGAAAAGCCAATAAAAAGTATACCTCACCGCATTATTTTTCAAATCATGACCGATTTGCTTCCTACAACCCCTTAAATTTTGGTCTGAAAATGTTAAAAAATTGGCGAATCTGTAGCACTTTTCAACGTTTTATGTTATTCATCTACCCTTGTTAGTTTTTACCAATTGGCACACCTTTATATTGATACACTTCAAGTAAACACTCGAAAAGGTTCTAGACAAAATACTTGCTCGAATGCCGATTTCAGAAGCGAGTAGTAATAGATGGGTACGGAGAAATAAAATACGTTTGCCGGGATTCGGATAGCGACGTAACAAACGTATGACGTCACAGAAGGGACGGTCTACGTTAATTGAATGACTTTGAATGAACACAATATAACCATGGTAATGGTAACAGGAACACAATATTACCATGGTAATGGCAACAGGAACACAATATAACTACAGTAACAGGAACACAATATTACCATGGTAACAGGAACACAATATTACCATGGTAACAGGAACACAATATTACCATCAGGTAACAGGAACACAATATAACCATGGTAATGGCAAAAGGAAAACAATATTACCATGGTAACTGGAACACAATATTACCATGATAACAAGAACAGAATATTACCATGGTAACAGGAACACAATAGTATCATGGTAACAGGAACACAATATTACCATGGTAATGGCAACAGGAACACAATATTACCATGGTAACAGGAACATAATACTACCATGGTAACAGGAACACAATATTACCATGGTAGTGGTAACAGGAACACAATATTGCCATGGTAACAGGAACACAATATTGCCATGGTAACAGGAACACAATATTGCCATGAAATTACCTGGTAACAGGAACACAATATTACCATGGTAACAGGAACACAATATTACCATGGTAACAGAAACTGAATATTACCATGGAAATTGGAACACAATATTACCATAGTAACAGGAACACAACATTACCATGGTAACAGAAACACAATATTACCATGGTAACTGGAACACAATATTACCATGGTAACAGAAACACCTTGACTCTAATTGCTAGGATATAAGTATCTGTTAACATAAGATAAAAATCATCATTTTAGTATGCCCCAAAAATAATAATGATAATTTGTTAATGAAAGTACAAAATTGGAAACTGCCAAAGAATTCTGAACATATCAGGATAAGATATTTTTAGTATCATATTTAAGAAAACTAAGATTTAATGTCACATTATTCAATATTAATATATCTTATTTCAGTACTTATACAAAGCTCAAATGACCAGATGATGTTATAACTGGTATATTGATAATGCTGGCATATAGACATAACAGACCACAAGTCAATGTACTGGACTTGAGGTCAGAGGCCCCAGGATCATGAAAATCAAATCAAAATCATGGTTGATCATAATACTTGAATCATTGCAATGTTAAATAAAATATCTTGTGGAAAAAAAATTATATCACAACCAACGAAAATGTACGATGAGTGACAGGTGATATTTCAGGATTAACCATTACTACGGTAATATCTTTGCAACAAGAAATAATAAAAATAAACGCTACTTGTACTTTGTATCCATGCCTTGTGAGTGGGGGAAAAAAATGTGTAGGGGAGATAACAGAATGAACCTTAACACAGAGTATACTTACAGAAAACCCGCGGGCTAATCCTGGTCACAGACAGGTGATCAATGATTAATTACAGGTAAATGATAAAATGATAAAGGTACAAGATTAACTAAGACACTTTTCACCTGAGCATAGAATTGACATCCCTCCCCTAAAACACATACATGTACATACGTCCAATGGAAATTAATTGAATGATTTTGAGTGAAGGTCAAGGTCAATTATTTGAAAGTTGAGATTCTTTCCAGCCAGCATGCAAAATGCCCAATATTAGGTCCCGATTTTGCGAAACAAAAGTGCAGACTTAAGTCAAAAGTTTTTCTCCTTATGTAACTCAAATGAAAATTCATGACTTAAGTCAGTTTTTTACTTAAGTTTGTTTCCAGAAATCGGGGCCAGGTCTGGGCCCATTAGTTATTGACAACAAACTTTTTTCTGACATCAAATGAACAAGAGATTTTTAAGACCCCCATTCTTATGTCTCTTCAATGGTTTTGAAATAGAATAAAGGTCATAGCTACTATATATATGGCTAGATGAGTTACTGACAGAAGACCGATCCACCTTCCAAATGCCTCACCATGCTATAAGCTACACACATACACAGGTGACCATGAGATCTAGCTGATTTACCAGAATTTCATGAAGAATATTTGATTACAGTTGACAGCCTATTGTATTTGGCATTCAACATAAGATGGTATCCATATGATAGGTGTATCAGGAATGTAGGATTATACCAGGTCTGATTACAAGGTATATAACTTACGTTTCCTCCGACTCTGATCCACCGGCTGGAGATGATGGATTGCTCTGTAACCAAATATAAGGTCAAGGTCAAGTTAATTACACTTATTCATGTCAAGATCATAATAACAATTGCAAGGATTTATTTTAGGTAAGGTAAAATAAAGATAATTTCAATAAACAACACTGCGTCTTGAGTAACAAGTACCGGTGTACTAGTATAATGGAATAAGTGCAAATCATACAATCTCAGAGAAATTCATAGTTATCTGTTATTGAGAAATTCACGACAACTTTTTAATTATATATCAGACAAGGTAATGTTTGCATGATAACTGTTGTTGTATTTCACAAAAAATACCAACCTTGACAGGAGGGCTAAAACCTGGATCTGGTCCTACAAGTTCAAGGTCAGCCTTCCTCAGGGGTCGACCTCTCCCCCGTAGTATGTCTGACTGTAACGAATAAAGACTATATAAATATCTAAACAATAAATCATAGTCTTGGTCCTGTATTGTTCACCAGCTACCTGGTAATTTCATTCCATGCTACTACATGCCCAGGTATAGTACAATATCTAAAGGCCTTCTGGTTGTTACATAAAAACTCTGAAATTAGTCAATCATGCCAGACATTTGTAAATTTACAAGGTCATTCAAAGACAAAACTTGCTAGCTAGCCCTTAATTTTGATCCTAGCATGCCCAATACCAGGTCTATTGGCCTCTAAATTATGAAACAAAAAGTTATCTAAAGATTGTTGCATACATGTACTTGACATTGTGACCTAGCTTGACTGACGTTCAAGTACATTCAGCAGAACAAGAGAACCCTTCATCCAAGCATCTTACAGGCCTAATACATGGTCTCTTGGTCTCTTATATATAAACTGTATATTAGTAAAAGGCGAGTGGCATATCAAATTATTGAACTTGTTTGATAAATTTTACATCACATATTCACTCATGTTAACGATCCTCTATGAATGACTTCCTATCATAACTTTTAATGATAAAACTATAAGTAAGATTTAAGATTTTGTAATGGTAGAAATGTGGCACAGATGTGACATTTCCGTCTACTGAGGCAATCATACATAGATTATGACGTCAAAACTACCTAGCTAGTTATGTGGTTAAATTTTTTTAGTCTATTTAACACTCATGTGACCTTCAATGAAGGTCAGGGTACAGTACATGTAATTTATTCAATCAAACTTTGTAGCCTTAAGCTCTTCAACTACCAGGAATAGCAATACAATTTTCATGAGGAGTACAAAAAATGTCCGTTAACCAGCCTTGAAATCATGACTCTCATGGCTCTCCCTCTCATGGATATCTTTGTTTTCCTGATAATAGCATAGAAACAATACCACAATAGAAAACATAATTCATACTTAAAACCTCTACGTAGTTAAAGTACAATAACATAGCCTACTTTCTCTTCTGAGGTCAAATCTGCCTCATATAATGGTGTCCATGTTTTTAGTTCCGTCTAGTGAGCATGGAAATGGTGAAAAAGCACACATATATGTTACAGATTGTTTCAACTGTTCACCTTCTAGTTACTACAATAGGAACATAGGCAGTCCTTTTGACATTTGATCATTTCGTTGGGAAATATTCTCAACTGATGTAAAGTATTTAGACATAAATGCCTCTCTATGCTGTACAGGTAAATAGTTGTCATACTGTACAGGTAAATAATTGTCATTCTGTACAGGTACATAGTTGTCATGCTGTACAGGTAAAAAGTTGTCATACTGTAGAGGTAAACAGTTGTCATGCTGTACAGACAGGTTAATAGTTGTCATGCTGTACAGGTAAATAGTTGTCATGTTGTACCGGTAAATAGTTGTCATGTTGTACCAGTAAATAGTTGTCTTACTGTATAGGTAAATAGTTGTCATGCTGTACAGGTAAATAGTTGTCATGCTGTACAGGTAAATAGTTGTCAAGTTGTACCCCAAAATAATTGTCATGATGTACAGGTAAATAGTTGTCATGTTGTACAGGTAAATAGTTGTCAAACCGTATAGGTAAATAGTTGTCATGCTGTACAGGTAAATAGTTGTCATGCTGAACAGGTAAATAGTTGTCATTCTGTACAGGTAAATAGTTGTCATGCTGTACAGGTAAATAGTTGTCATGCTGTACAGGTAAATAGTTGTCATGTCATACAGATAAATAGTTGTCATATTTAACAGGTAAATAGTTGACATGTTTTACAGGTAAATAGTTGTCATGCTGTACAGGTAAATAGTTGTCATAGCGTACAGGTAAATAGTTGTCATAGCGTACAGGTAAATAGTTGTCATGCTGTACAGGTAAAAGTTGTCATAATGTACAGGTAGATAGTTGTCATGCTGTACAGGTAAATAGTTGAAACACTGTATTATACAATAGTGGAGCACATGCATATTTTGAACATACACTGTATAAGATATTGAAATACACAAAAAAATCAAATCATTCATGCAAAAATTGTTGGGACAAAAATTAGAATAGCATACTATTATCATATATAGGTACATGCATATGTATGAGTTAATCAATTCAAATTCATATTTTGACCCATTAATCAATTAATAACTATAATTCCAAATAATGAAAACAAAAACAGTTCATCATAAAAAAAGATCAGAATAGACTAAATCGAGAAACATGAAATAGTCATTATTTGTCGAATAGCTTTGTTGATTAACTGTACAAACAAATAATAAAATATACCAAAGAGCTTGAGGGCCTTGCCAAGTATTGCCTACCTGGTTAATTTAGTAAATTCAACAAAAACTATTTCAGTTACATTAATACATATCATAGTGTATCTTAGATAATACATTGCACTTTTTATGTATTCAACATGCCTTGTTCATTAAAAGATCAAATTAACAAGATGCCAAATGGGCCATAACGGTCATCTGACTATCAATACAACATTTATAGTAAAAGTACAAAATATTAAATAGAAGAGGAAAAAAGGATTCAAGTTGGATAAAATACAAAACACTAAAAGAGGAAAAAGAGGATTCAAGTTAGATAAAATACATAACACTAAATAGGCAAAAAAAGCTCCTCTATTATTTGATAAACAATTACCTGGTAAGAGATCGTATAATTCTTTTGATGAAATTACAAGTTTATAAGATATTTTACCATGAAGGTCAATGTAATTCACCAGTTAACTTGAACCAGCGTGATAAAATGAAAATAAAGATTAACTCAGTTACTCCAATACTTAGGATAATTTGAAGTCTTACCCCGATATCCTAACCAAAGTTTTGTGTTACTACAATACCCTATTGGTACGTAGCTATGGGTAAACAACAAAGGACATGACACACCATACTAAAACACTACATACTTACAGTAAAACTTCTAAGCATATAACTATAGTACATTACTTATTCATACATATTTTTGCATGTGTGTGGGGAAAACGAAAAACATTTGAAAAAATGTTGAAATCATTATATAAAGATTTTATAGATGTGTGTTGTTAAAATTATACAAGAGGCCCAGAGGGCCTGTATCGCTCACCTGGCTTTTTGTTAGTAATTATCACAAGACTCTGACAATTAGAAAAATAAGCAAAATTGACTCCCAAAGTCTAATTTTGTATCACAATCATACAATGATGCTATTGATACCATACAAATATGCTATCCAATACATAGGTTCAGAGACAAAGTAATCTATATGAAAATAGTAGCCTAATTGACCTATTTGACCTCGCATCTATTGCCGTTTAAGGCCCCGGGGGTCAGCCCTATCATTTGTACAATTTCAAATCCCAACCCTATAAGGATGCTAACATTGCATTATAAGTGCTCTTCCATTCTTAGTTGCAGAGAAGAAGTCGTTTATA
Source organism: Argopecten irradians irradians (assembly GCA_004382745.1). Taxonomy (NCBI): domain Eukaryota; kingdom Metazoa; phylum Mollusca; class Bivalvia; order Pectinida; family Pectinidae; genus Argopecten; species Argopecten irradians. Next base: position 2,143,912 of record SAYR01062279.1, on the reverse strand, counting down.
TGGAAATAGCTAAATTGACCCCTTTTGACCCCAATCCTTCTAGGCCCCCGGGGTCGAGCCCATCGATTTTGCAAAATTTTGAATCCAAACCTATAAGGATGTAACCATTGCATTATGAGCGCAATCCCATGTTAAGTTGCAGAGAAGAAGTCATTTTATATGGAATTGACCTTTTGACCCGCGCCCCTCAGCCCCGGGGGTCAGCCCTATGATTTGCACAATTTTGAATCCCCACACTTAAGGATCTACCATTGCACTTGGGTGCTATACCATGCTTAGTTTCAGAGAAGAAGTCGTTTATTATGGAAAATAGCCAAATTGACGCCCTTTTGACCCCGCTCCTCAGGCCCCCCAGGGGGTCAGCCCCATCATGTGTACAATTTGGAATCCCCACCCTATAAGGATGCATACCATTGCATAATGGGTGCTATACCATGCTTAGTTGTAGAGAAGAAGTCATTTATATGGAAATAGCCAAATTGACCCCTTTTTGAGCCCCGCCCCTCAGGCCCCCAGGGGGTCCAGCCCTATCATTTGCACAATTTTTGAATCCCCACCCTATAAGGATGCTACCATTGCATTATGGGTGCTATACCATGCTTAGTTTCAGAGAAGAAGTCGTTTATATGGAAATAGCCAAATTGGCCCTTTTGACCCCGCGCCTCAGGCCCGGGGGGGGTCAGCCCCATTATTTGTACAATTTTGAATCCCCACCCTATTAACGATACTACAATTGCATTATGAGTTCTATCTCATGCTTAGTTTCAGAGAAGAAGTCGTTTATATGGAAATAGCCAAACTGACCCCATTTGACCCCGCCCCTCAGGCCCCCGGGGGTCAGCCCCATCATTTGTACAATTTTGAATCCCCCCAATCTATAAGGATGCTACCATTGCACTATGGGTGCTATACCATGCTTGGTTTCAGAGAAGAAGTCGTTTATATTGGAAATAGCCAAATTGACCCCTTTTGACCCCGCCGCCTCAAGGCCGCCCGGGGTCAGCCCCATCATTTGGTACAATTTTGAATTTCCCACCCTATAACGATACTACAAATTGCATTATGAGTGCTATCTCATGCTTAGTTCAGAGAAGAAGTCGTTTATATGGAAATAGCCAAACTGCCCCATTTGACGCCGCCCCTCAGGCCCCCGGGGGGTCAGCCCCCTCATTTGTCAATTTTTGAATCCCCACTATAAGGATGCTACCTTGCATTATGGGTGCTATCCCATACTTGTTTCAGGGGAAGAAGTCATTTATATGGAAATAGCCAAATTGACCCCTTTTGGCCCCTGCCCCTTCAGCCCCTGGGGGGTCAGCCCCATTATTTTTTACAATTTTCAGTTAGTAGCCCATAAGGATGCTACCAGTCAATTTTGTATGAAAATCCGACCAGCGTTTATGGAGAAGAAGTCGATTGTTGACTGACGCCGGACGCGGACGACGGACGCCGACGCTGGCGGTATATCCCCATAAGCTCACCTCGGTCCTTTGGACGAGGTTGAGCTAAAAATTGGGAGGACATTTAGCAATGACATTAACCAATGCATGGCTATGGTAAGGGTAACAATGACTGTGACATTGACCGGTGACTAATTAATAGATATCAAAGTGCCAAGGCCACTCATGAGATGCTGTGAATGAAGGACTCAAAACAAAGGAATAAAGAAATTGTTTTTTCATTTAAATATAGAATTTAGTAAACTATACATAAGTGTGCAGTGTTGAATTTCAGGTTTGATAAAAACTATTTACGATATACCATATTTAATTTTATGATATTTGAAGTTTTTCAAGAACAATCAGGTTGAAATAATTTATTATCCCTGAAATAACTGTAACAACTTTTATTTCTAAATTATTTGAAAATAACGACTTCAACACCAATGAAACCGTTTCAGAATCTGAGTATCATTTTTTATAATTCTTTATTAATTGCTAAATTATCAATTTTCATCAATGTCTCTTCAAAGACAAGAAAAATAAATAGGTACATTTTCCGTATCTTAAATATTCTACTGTAAAGATGCTCCACCGCCGACAGAGCATAAATGATATTCATCATTTGAACAATAACTGGTGTTTAATCGTGTATATTTATGCCTAATTAACACAAAAAATAACATAAGATAATTTATTTCGCCTATGGTGCATGCGCAATCACTACTTCATTCCATATAGGATATAGTGCCACGGATTTTTTTCGGGATGCAATTAATTATTTTTCATATTTATAACTTGAAGTAAAATTAGAAGCTCAAACTTTTCAATGGTGGTAATAGTGTAAAGTAAGTAACTTTTGTAACTGAAGAAAACTACTAAATCATCTGCTCCTGTTTTTGATTGTGAAAAAAATATCATTTGTCAGCGGTGGAGCATCTTTAACATAGAAGAATATTTTCGGAAAAATATAACATTAGAAATATACCATTTCCGGATATGTTTTGGTTTCCTTTTTAGAAAACTAACATGGGTTACTTTGACGACTTTTGACTAATAAATCATGGCCAGATACTTTTGCCAAATAAAAGGTACATTATTTCATTACGAATATCACTCGGATTTCTTTTAAATTCACAAGAACGCTAGCCGTTAACACCAAGAAAACTTCATGTAATGTATCGGATAGCAAGTCTTCGTAAGCCTATAGCAGTAACTGGTTGGCGAGATATTATCGTGCAGAACATTTACGGTATCGTGAGTTTTGCTTTTGACTTATAATAAAACATGGCCATATACGTTTGTCAAGTAAAGGGTACATTATTTGGTTACTTATAACAGTCAAATTTCTTTTTAATTCATAAGAACGCTATCATCAAGAAAACTTCCTGTAATACATCAGACTTTAGCAAGTCTTCATAAGGCTACCGTAAATGTACATTACACAGCAATATAAGTTCACTTGTCACTTTAAGTTACTCGTACATAAATAGATCTATATTATCATTATATTTTGTAAGTTTATGTTAATAGATTTGGTACTTTTTCCCTTTCAATATACCGCAGTTGTCGATAAACAAAAGACAGAACTCCCAGTGACAGATCAAGGGAGGAAGCACATACTCAAATTTAAACTATTAACTTTTACTGCGCAATAATATCTCAGATATAGATCGTCAATACAACCAACACAAAAAAAAAGTCCCAACTGAACACTTAAAACACTCCATCCATGGTGTATACGTATGTACAAATTCTATGTCTGTGGTTTTGAATATCAGGGTTTTATTTTTTTATACCATCGAGTATTACGTGAAATGAACAAAACAACTTTTAATTTTCATCGCGGAGAGGTTTCATTGTTTTGATGTGCACAGGCTCTCCGAGCGTACCTAAGAATGCTGTTTCACAGCATCAATAAGAGTGACATTGACCCTGACATTGACCTTGACTAATAATAATATAAGGGTGACATTGATCTTGACATTGACCTGTGACTAATAATAATATATGGGTGACATTGACCTTGACATTGACCTGTGACTAATAATAATAATATTGGGGTGACATTGACCTTGACATTGACTGGTGTCTAATAATAATATAAGGGTGATATTGACCTTGACATTGACGGGTGTCTAATAATAATCTAAGGGTGACATTGACCTTGACATTGACGGGTGTCTAATAATAATATTGGGGTGATATTGACCTTGACATTGACCAGTGACTAATAATAATATTAGGGTGATATTGACCTTGACATTGACCGGTGACTAATAATAATATAAGGGTGACATTGACCTTGACATTGACGGGTGTCTAATAATAATATAAGGGTGACATTGACCTTGACATTGACCGGTGACTAATAATAATATAAGGGTGACATTGACCTTGACATTGACCGGTGACTAATAATAATATAAGGGTGACATTGACCTTGACATTGACCGGTGACTAATAATAATATAAGGGTGACATTGACCTTGACATTGACCAGTGACTAATAATAATATAAGGGTGACATTGACCTTGACATTGACCGGTGACTAATAATAATATAAGGGTGACATTGACCTTGACATTGACGGGTGTCTAATAATAATATAAGGGTGACATTGACCTTGACATTGACCAGTGACTAATAATAATATAAGGGTGACATTGACCTTGACATTGACCAGTGACTAATAATAATATAAGGGTGACATTGACCTTGACATTGACCGGTGACTAATAATAATATAAGGGTGACATTGACCTTGACATTGACCAGTGACTAATAATAATATAAGGGTAACATTGACCTTGACATTGATGGGTGTCTAATAATAATATAAGGGTGACATCGACCTTGACATTGACAGGTGTCTAATAATAATATAAGGGTGACATTGACCTTGACATTGACCAGTGACTAATAATAATATAATGGTGACATTGACCTTGACATAGACCGGTGACTAATAATAATATAAGGGTGATATTGACCTTGACATTGACCGGTGACTAATAATGATATAAGGGTGACATTGACCTTGACATTGACTGGTGTCTAATAATAATATAAGGGTGACATTGACCTTGACATTGACCTGTGACTAATAATCATATAAAGGTGACATTGACCTTGACATTGACCTGTGACTAATAATAATATAAGGGTGACTTTGACCTTGACATTGACCGGTGACTAATAATCATATAAAGGTGACATTGACCTTGACATTGACCAGTGACTATATAAGGTGAGACTAGTCGCATTGACAACATAAGGGTGAGACTGGTTGGTGACAATAAAAGGGTGAGACTGGTCGGTGAGATAAGCTGTGTGATAATGATACCACGGCTCTGACCTCCTGTTTCATCTCATCCTCATCCTGTTGTCGCCGCTGTTGCCTCAGTTTGAGCTCGTCTTTTTTAGAATTCCTCTTATGTTGACGGATTTCTTGTAGTAATTTATGCTCCAGGGCATTTCTCTTCCTCCGATTACTCTCATACACCTTATTACAAGTCATACATTGCATTCTAAGAATCTAAGAAGTTGGTTTTCACCTACATAACATATACTGACACGAATTTTAATTGTTTTTTTCCTCCTATACTTCTAATCAAACACTAATTGTTAAATTCAGCACAACAAGAAATCCTCTAGACACCAAACATGCCTAACACATTTACCATGCAACAATATACAGCCCTTTTAAAACCAGCCAGTGCTTTAAGTGTTTTGCTTAATTCGAAACTTTTCATTATTCTATATCGGAGTTATTAATATATATTTATATAGTAATTTATAAATCTTAAATGTCTTGTAGAGTGAGCTGAGTGATTTCTTCAGCAACTTACAATGTATCGTTTCTATTCCTCATAGGATAATGGTGATATTACTAGGCTAAAGTGTAAACCTTGAGTATGACCTATGACCTCTCACCTCTTGCCTTTGCCTCTCTTCAATCTGACGCTGGCTCGCCTGTTTCTGCTGTAGGATTTTCTCCAGTCTAGCAGCGCCCTCTACATCACGAGTTCCTATAAGTGATATACAAGGTTTATTATGAGGTAATGTTATATATCTTCATGTATATTATGTATATTTAGAGAGCAATCTGATTTAAATACAGATCCTTATTATTACTACGTTTGATAAGAGGATCTGAGAAAATCCCATTAGGGGTCATGTCCAGGTGACCTTTTAAAAAAGCCAATCAAATTTCTACTTGCAAAATTTTGACAGTGAATTTCAGGGACGAAATATTTTGAAAAAAACTGTCAGAATTATTTTGGTTTACGTAGCCATCTCGCCCAAACAGCACAATAAAGCTAATTGTATAAGTATACTGGGACGAAATATCGTTTTCAATGGATGTGACAAGGTGTAGAAAATGTATCTGATATGAAGACCACGTGGTATAAAGGTCATCTGGATGTGACCCCCTATGGGATATTGTCAGATCCTTTATATAACGGAGTGGGTATAAGGATCTGTATTTTAGTCAGATTGATTTAGAGAGACACTTACATCTAAATATACATAATTTGCAACTTTTGCAGACTTTGTGACTTAACTTCAAACTTGTAGTAGCAAATCCATATGGTATGACCTCTGAACTATATACGTTAACATTTTTATCTGTAGATTTACATGGTATGACCTCTGAATTATTATACAATTTTACCTGTAGAATTATATGTCATGACCTCTGAATTATTATACATTTTTACCTGTAGATTTATAAGGTATGACCTACATATATGAACTATCATGCATTATTACCTGTAGATTTAAATGGTACGACATACAAACTATCATAATTTTTACCTGTTGATTTACATGGCATGACCTCTGAACTATTATACATTTTTATTTGTAGATTTACATGGAAAAAGCTATGCACTATTATACATTTTTACCTGTAGGTTTATATGGTATAACCTCTGAACTATATACATTTTTACGAATATAGTTATGTGGTATGACCTATGAATTTTTTACATTTTTATCTGTAGATTTATATGGTCTGACCTCTGAATTATTACACATTTTTACCAATAGATTTAAATGGCATTAGCTCTGAACTATTATATATTTTTACCTGTAGATTTATATGATATGACCTACTAACTATTATACATTTTTACCTGTTGATTTACATGGCATGACCTCTGAACTATTATACATTTTACCTGTTGATTTACATGGTATGACCTTTGAACTATTATACATTTTTACCTGTAGATTTATATGGTATAACCTCTTAACTATTATAAATTTTTACCTGTAGATTTATATGGTATGACCTCTTAACTATTATAAATTTTTACCTGTAGATTTATATGGTATGACCTCTGAACTATTATACATTTTTACCTGTAGATTTATATGGCATGAGCTCTGAACTATATACATTGTGTACATTTTTACCTGGAGATTTATATGTTACAGTCTGTTCTTCACTCTCTGTCCGACTCATCCCTGAGGATTCTCCTCCAGAAATGTCATCTTCCTCTAAAGTATCATCATTGTCATCCTCTTTATTGTCCTGTTCCGCCTGACGTCTGAGATTCACTCTCTTCAGTTCTGTAGTATTGTTTGTAGATATATTATAACAATAAACCATTTCATACCTACCTACGACATTGAGAGAGACATTCATTCTTTAGAATACTGTATAAAAAGTAATGACATTGAGAGAGACATTCATTCTATAGAATACTGTATAAATGTAACGACATTGAGACAGACATTCGTTCTTTAGAATACTGTATAAAAGTAATGACATTGAGACAGACATTCGTTCTTTAGAATACTGTGTAAATGTAACGATATTGAGACAGACATTCGTTCTTTAGAATATACTCCACAAGTGTAGGGATATGCATAGTCCACAGGCGTCTGCATCTGGTTTTGGAAAAATAAAATATCCTACCCCTACTATATGAACTAGTAGGGGTAGGTTATTATATTTTTATCAAACCAGAAGCAGACGCCTATGTATAGTCCTAGTCCCATAACCTGATTACTCTTTGAAGAGTAAATAGATACCCTTCAAATTGAGCTTCTGAATTGCAGAGAAGATCAAAGATAATTTTGGTCCTTTTCTTAAATCCTTGATTTTGAAGACCCAACTTCGCTAGCCAAGGGTATTTAGTCCGATTCTCTTCCTATATTCATTGGTCGCCTGAACCTAGCTGCATCCAATTAGAATTGGAAAGCAGAAACACTTGTTCTGAAGTGAGATATGCCAAGGGTAGTAGGAAGAATCGGACTAAATACCCTTGGCTTACCTTGGTTAGCAAAGTTGTTGAAGACTTAGCGAACACAAAACTCTTCAAACCATTATAGGATCACCTCAATGAGTTAAGCAAGGAATCAATTTGGTTACAGCAATGAATGATGCACCACAGGAAAAGTCATCTTTGTCACATGCAGTTTATTGAGATTTAGGCGAGGACATGGGATACAAGGTCAGTCTGAACACGAATGAATAAAACGACCTTACCTTCTGTAAAGTCAACACTTGGCGGAGGTACTGACGGAGGGGCAGGTGCTTTTTTCTTTGTCTTCGGTCTACGTAGATAAACACAAAGCTTTGTGTGTAATGGTAATTATGGAACATTACATGCTAAAACCGCTGTGACAGGAATGTTCACACGACTAATGTAATCTTACATACATGTATGCGGATATCCGAAGTTGAATGAAAATTTATTAACCCTGACTGTTTTGTTGTAGAAATAATGCTACAGTGCTAATGTTAATTTTGTACATACATGTATGTGACACTAAATTTTCTTTATATTGGCTCTATAGAACACATTCATTCAGAGACAAGCTGGACAATATTGCATGTCTGATTCATCACAATATACTGTTAGGTGTTGCTAATGACAACACTCCATTCAATCATGACCTTCAGCTCTTTATTCAAACTGTCTTTGCATCAGTTTTCTAGGTCTATACACATACATGTACATGTCCATTGAGTTAAAGAGAATAAATTTGCTACAGTTTTGGTTTGGTTTTTTTGTGTTTTTCGTTTTGCTGTTTTCATTATATAATCCCAACATTGTAAGGATCAAGTGTTATAATTACAATCAATAATAATTTCCCATGAAATAAATTACAATTTCCCATGAATTAAATTTTTACAGATTTTTATTTGTTTTTTAAATATATTCTTAACAGTTTGACTACAAACATTTAGGTAGATCTGTCATTTTAAAGGTAGAACAAGAGGTCCATGGGCCTTAACGGTCACCTGACTATTGGCACAAAACAACACCTCAAAGAAATATAGCAGTGGCAAACAATTAAGGAAATACAAAAGAACTCCTTTTATTCGAAGAAGTCCAGGTTCTGATATATTTGATGAATTAGACCATGAATGAAGGTGATCCCCACCATGCTACAAATCCAATATCCATTCTCTAGGCCTTTTGGTTATTTACATGAACTTGTTTAAAGATTTTAGTTTATTTGACCCCTGTGACTTTTATTGAAGGTCAAGGTCATTCATTTAAATATAAACTTGGTAGCCCTTCATCCGAGCATGCCACAGCGAAATATCAGGTCTCTTACCGCCTCTTAGTTATTCACAAGAAGTTATTTAAAAGATTTTCGCTTATTTGAACCCTGTGACCTTGAATGAAGGTCAAGGTCATTCATTTGAACTAACTTCGTAGCCCTTCATCCCAGCATGCTACAGGCCTAATATCAGTACCCTGGGTGTATTGGTTATTGAGAAGAAGTCGTTTGAATGAAAAGTTTATGCACGGTGGACGGCGCAAGATAATGAACGGTGCATGATGACAATAGGTCATCCTGACCCTTCGGGACAGATGACCTTAAAATGAAGACAATAGTCACAAGCAGGAGGATAAAAATTATTTATTATGATAAAGAGACATGCAACATTTACATACAGAAACATGCAACAGCCAATCAAAGTCAAGCATGGTCACAACAGCCAATGAAACAGCAGAATAACAATCAAGCAGTATAGTGGTAGGAAGGTAAGTAATAAGGTCACAATCATCCATCAGTAAGCCCACACTCAGTAATAAGCCCACCGCTGTTTTAACTTAGTTCAGGTTAAGTTCTCACAAATAGAATGTAGTATTTTATTGTTTTCAAACCAATCTATATATTGACTTTGTATATAGAAGAACAGGTACAAATTGGACCTGTCTCGGGGATTATCACAGGAAAGAAAGAAAGTACAAACACGATGTAGTACAACACACATGCAGGTGATTAGAAAGTATATCAGAACAATGCAGGATGTGAAATCTCTTTGAAAAAAAATGTCATTGCTTAGCTAAGAAAATTCTTAACATTGTACGTCACTGCATGAGAAAAACAAAGTTTTACACAGTCTGTGACAAAACCAATAACAAAATACATATGTATATTTAATTGTCAGTGTTGTTAACAAATGAGCAACATAATTTTGAATAAAAGAAAACCAATCATCCACAGATTGTTAATTCTTGGATATATATACTGAAGTTTGAAGAGGGAGTACAATGTAAACCACTTTATTTTAATGAGATGTAAATTTTCGCAAGTGAGCTTAAACGCAATGTTTACCAAATAATACTGATATCATATCTAAAATGAATGCGAAATAGCAGACAAAATTGCTTTATCATATATTTACATGTTTATATAATGAATAAACTGATGAAAATTACATAGACACAAGAAATATTTTATAAATAAAGATAAAGTGGCATACAGTAAATTAAGCTGGGTAGGACAGAAGGAATATCACACAAAAGGATATCGACTAAACTACTGAATCTAAATATACTCTCATGCATAAATTGTATATAATCAACTTCTTATAAGGTATGTATACACATTTCTATGAACTGTGCACTTCAAATTCTTTTCTGTCAGTTTGAATCTTCAGAATTTTTCTTCATAAAATAGATTTAGAAATATGTAATTGCAGAATTTAGACGGCTCAGAAAATTCAAACCAGTAAGTGATGATTGTGCATAATTCAGGAGATAAACTATGATCAAACAAACATATACAATACACAAATAAAATGTCTACATGCAATAACCATGCATTGATATTCAGGTCTGCAAATCAGTATTGATGTATTTTTTTCCATAATTATTATACAGTTAAGCTACCAAGGTATATAATCATTTCTCCAGACATAAGTAGAAATTGTAACTTTAATAAATAGGTTACTCTGTTAAGTAATGAAATTATAATTTCTTTAATCTAACTATTACAGTGTGTGGAGTTGTCTCCCCTGCATTAAATGACTAGCGTATCATCGAGTAAGCAGGAAATCTTTCATAGAAAAATATTACTGATTGAAGAAAATTTGACTAGAAACTTAATCAAAATATAATCTGTAAATAATTATAATTGATATATTAAGTGCCACAAGACAAAACTTTTTCAAAATAATTCCATAACAGTTTCTTCATCCTCGTCTTGGTAGTGACTATAGCCATACCTGTCTGTAGTCTGGTCCACAGGTGGTGGGGGAGGGGGTGGCGGAGGGGCGGGGGTTGACACCGGGGTGGGGGCAGGGGGCGGGGCTGCCTTCTTCTTCTCCTTCATTACCACAGCGTATTCTGGTTCCTGGTCACGGTAACGATTAGGATCCACCCGTTCCTCATCATGGAGAGGATTTGACTCGACCTGTTCATGTTTTGGAGGATCTCGTGGTGTCTGAGTCCGAGTGTTGATTGCAGCAGATTGTACGATATGTATTCCCTAGACAAAATCAATCAATCTGTATATGTATTCCCTAGATAAGATCAATCAAATTGTCAATATGTTTTCCCTGGATATATAAGATCTATCAAATTGTATGATATGTATTCCCTGGATAAGATCAAATTTCACACTCAATGGTTTACATATAACTAGTAAAATATTTCTTAATTCTTTGGTAATGAATGCTTCGAAAGCAGTAGATGTTATATATGGGCCTAAAGCAGTGTCTCACTGTTAGTGACAAATTAATTACTAATTACTTAATGCCAGCTATCACTGGAATTTGTTTTATTTGTTATCAATTTAGAAAATTAACAGAATGTCCCTGTCTCTTTACAAAGTATATCTGTTATTACTGTTATGTACAGCGTAAATACCTCTTTTTGATATTATTTCTTTATAGGACCTATGCATGTCCAGGGATTACCTATATTGTCTCTCTTGTTTGCACACTTACCGACTTCTTTCTGATGACTAGATTAAGTTCCTTGCTGCTTTTGAGTGCCACAATTGCCTGGACAATATTAAAAATCATATTAAATCAGAATACGTGTAATCAAATCAGATGAATATTAATGAGTTATCTGCCATTGTGTATAGGCATTGTTTGTGATGTCATGTGATTGCAAGTTTTTCAGTGGATCAAAACAACAAATTGAGTGAGTTGAGATAAAAACAAGCAAATTCATGGAATTTCTATCCCCTGCTTTAGTTATTAAAAGGGCCATAACTCTGCCAAATAGAGTCCTATGAAAGTGCCGATTGAACTAGTGGCCAAAGCACTGAGACATTTAACCATGTTATCAAGTTTTAAGTTTTTAGAAAAGCTGTTTATATTTTTAAAAGTTATTGAACGGAAACAGAGGAAAATGGTATTTTTCTTTAATCAAAGGCCCATAACTCTGCCAAAGAGGGTTTGATTATAATGCCTAGCGAAACCATCTGAGCCCTGGACACATTTAACCATTTGACCATGTTACAAAAATATCACTTAAAATTTGTGGCAGTTATTGCACGGAAACTAAGCGTTACAGACAGACAGACAACCTCTGTATAATGCAAAGACAAAATTTGCAATGTACACACAACTTTGAATATCCTCTCTTGTTCAGTTATTTAAGTATTGTGTACAATAAAGATTCAAGTTGCATCAGTATTCGTGAATTATCCTTACACTAATTATACAGTTTCATACAAATGTGATTTATACCTCATTATGGGACACGTCCAGGAAGCTGATGCCATTGACCTCTAAGATCTGGTCTCCGACCTCCAGGCCGATCTGCTCCCCGAGGCTCTGTGGCCCTACTCTCTGGATGTAGATGCCCCGCCCCTGGGGACCACTCATGATACTAAATAAGAAGGAAACAAAAGATGCTATTTTATTCTGTTATATACAATATATTGTATAAATAACTATATATAGAAATAGTATATTTAAACTGAAAATGAATCGGTTGATTGGTTTGGCTCTTTACTAACAGCAGGGTATTTTAATGAAGGGCTCCCTTGTATGCAGTTTGATGGGAGTGTTAATGTCTATGTTTTTTTGGAGACTGCAGTATATTTTAATGCTGTCTCTGCGAAAACGAAAACTCTTGTCAATTTTATAGTGCTATTTTACTGAAGCATTATGATACGTATATGTTGACTGGTAGATTACGAGATTATGTCACTGAAGCATTGTGATACGTATATGATATCTGGTAGATTATCAGATTATCATTCGTCCTCGATCTCTAAAAGTCCTGTTTAGCTTTGTGGTTACAAATTGTACAGATTTCTGTGATTTTCATCGCATACTCCGGCCCAATATCCTTCCATAAATACAAAAATATTAATTAAGCTAGTCCTTCCTTTCACTAATAGCCAGCTGGGGCTCACCTGCAAAATCATTTAGGTTTTCTCCAAGAACTCTAGTTTCCTCCAAATCCAAGACCCCTCGAGCACACATCTCAGGGCCATCCAAAATGTTTTGTAATTATGTTATACATGTCAAATATGTAACAAGGTTTATATTTTGTGAAAATTACGTAAATCTACCTAATACATGCACCCTTATAGGCTTTTGGTTTATTTAGTTTTCTATTAAAAATCACAGTCATTTAAAGATGTGTTTGGTATGATGGTGGAGGAAACCGGAGTACCTGGAGAAAAAACACTGACTTGCAATCAGTACCTGGCAACTGCCACACGTGGGATTCGAATTTGTGACCCAGATGTTGAGGGCTTGTGGCAATATGTCAGGACATCTTAACCACTCAGCCACTGTGAGCCCATGCAGCCGTATGCTATATAGTCATGAACATGCATGTTCAGGTCAGGCATAGTCTTTTATTAGCAGGGAATAGTATTCTTAACGCACACTATGATCTGATTATGTATAATGTATTCCGAATTATGATCAGAGCAAGAAAGTACACAAGATATATAAATTATTTACATTATCTGATATTGTTACTGACCTACATCCTAGAGAAGGGGAGGTCCTCAGATTGGCAAAAAGCTTGACTACTTCTCCCTCCTCCTCCGCCACTGGACGCTGCTGTTGCTGCTTCATCTAATCAAGAATTATGATTAAAGGCTTATAACACTGAAGTCAGGTGGTTTGAGGAATTCATTAAAGCACTTCATTCTCATCAACTTGAACAAGATTTTTCATGGAACTAGGTCAAGTGTCATATAATATAGGTCACAGTGATTTATACTTACCGCAGTAAATTACAATTGACGTACTACTAGGTGATGTTACAAAGTTATAATATAGGTCAAAGTGATATATACTCAGCAGTAAATTACAATTAACGTACTACTAGGTGATGTTACAAAGTTATAATATAGGTCACAGTGATATATACTCAGCAGTAAATTACAATTAACGTACTACTAGGTGATGTTACAAAGTTATAATATAGGTCACAGTGATAATAACTAAGGTGATGTTACACAAAGTTAAAATATAGCTCACAAAGATATATCTCAGTGATGTTACAAATGTATAATATAGGTCACAGTGATATATACTCAGGTGAGTTACAAATTATAATATAGGTCACAGTGTATATATACTCAGCAGTAAATTACATTAACGTACTACTAGTGATGTTACAAAGTTATAATATAAGTCACAGTGATATATACTCAGGTTGATGTTACAAAGTTATAATATAGGTCACAATATATATACTCAGGTGATGTTACAAAGTTTATAATATAGGTCACAGTGATATATACTCAGGAGATGTTAACAAAGTTTAAATATAGTCACAGTGATATATTACTCAGGTGATGTTACAAATTATAATATAGAGTCAACAGTGATATATACTCAGTGATGTTACAAAGTTATAATATAGGTCACAGTGATATATACTCAGCAGTAAGATTACAATTAACGTACTTACTTAGGTGATGTTACAAAAGTTATAATATAGGTCACCAGTGATAATACTCAGGTGATGTTACCAAGTTAAAATATAGGTCACAGCTGATATATACTCAGGTGATGTTACAAAGTTATTAATATAGGTCACAGTGATACTATACTCAGGTGTGATGTTACAAAGTTATAATATAGGTCACAGTGATATATACTCAGGTGATGTTACAAAGTTATAATATAGGTCACAGTGATATATACTCAGGTGATGTTACAAAGTTATAATATAGGTCACAGTGATATATACTCAGGTGATGTTACAAAGTTATAATATAGGTCACAGTGATATATACTCAGCAGTAAATTAAAGTTAACATACTAGGTGATGTTACGAAGTAAAGAGTACTTACAACACTTTTCTTGCGGTCCCGCTTCTCTACATACTTCCATGTCAGCGCATCTCCCTGTTTTCTGGATAAAGAAATTCATTTAATTATTGATGAACAAGGGCAAACAAAAGAAAATCATTACATTTAGTTACTGATGAACAGGGCAAACAAAGAAAAATCATCACATTATAGTTACTGATGAAGCAACAAGAAAATCATTACATTTAGTTACTGATGAAACAAGGCAAACAAAGAAAAATCATTACATGTTTAGTTACAGAGAACAGGCAAACAAAGAAAAAACATTAATTTAAGTTACAGATGAACAAGGCAAACAAAGAAAATCATTACATTTAGTTACTGATGAACAGGGCAAACAAAGAAAAATCATGTACATTTAATTACTGATGAACAAGCAAACAAAGAAAAAATCATACATTTAGTTACAGATGAAACAGGGCAAACATAAGAAAAAAACATTACATTTAGTTACGGATGAAGCAGGGCAAACAAAGAAAAATCATTACATTTTAGTTACAGACATGAACAGGGCAAACAAAGAAAAATCATTTACATTTAGTTACAGATGAACAGGGCAAACAAAGAAAAATCATTACATTTAGTTAACCATGAACAGGGCAAACAAAGAAAATCATTACATTTAATTACTGATGAAACAGGCAAACAAAGAAAAAAATCATTACAATTTAGTTTACTGATGAACAGGCAAACAAAGAAAAATCATTACATTTAGTTACAGTGATGAACAAGGCAAACAAAGAAAAATCATTCCATTTAGTTACTGATGAAACAGGGCAAACAAAGAAAAGATCATACATTTATGTTACTGATGAACAGGCAAACTAAAGAAAAAATCATTACATTTTAGTTACAGATGAACAAGGCAAACAAAGAAAAAATCATTACATTTAATACTGATGAACAGGCAAACAAAAGAAAAACATCACATTTAGGTTACTGATAAACAAGGCAAACAAAGAAAAATCATCACATTTAGTTACTTAGTGAAACAAGGCAAATAAAAGAAAAAATCATTACATTAGTTAGCTGATGAAAAAAGGCAAACAAGAAAAAAAAATCATTACATTTAGTTACTCGATGAACAGGGCTAATAAAGAAAAAAATCATTAACATTTAGTTAGGATGAACAAGGCAAACAAAGAAAAATCATTACATTTAGTTTACCGGAGCAACAGGGCAATAAAAGAGAAAACATTACATTTAGTTTACCGATGAACAGGGCAAATAAAGAAAAATCATTACATTTAGTTACAGATGAACAGGCAAAAAAAAAAAATCATACATGTATGTTACTGATGAACAGGCAAAACAAAGAAAAATCATCACATGAGATACTGATATGAACAAGGCAAACAAAGAAAAATCATCAATTTAATTACTGATGAACAGGGCAAACAAAGAAAAATCATCACATTTAATTACTGATGAACAAGGCAAACAAAGAAAAATCATTGCAGTTTTAGTTACCGATAACAGGGCAAACAAAGAAAAATCATACATTTAGTTAGGATGAACAAGGCAAACAAAGAAAATCATTACATTTAGTTACCGATTAACAGGGCAAACAAAGAAAAATCATTACAATTTAGTTACTGATGAACAAAAAGGCAAACAAAGAAAAATCATCACATTAATTACTGATGAACATAAGGCAAACAAAGAAAAATCATTACATTTAGTTACTGATGAACAGATTAAGGCAAACAAAGAAAAAATATCACATTAATTACTGATGAAAATAAGGCAAACAAAGGAAAAATCATTACATTTAGTTCTGATGAAAAAGGCAAACAAAGAAAAATCATACATTTAGTTACAGATGAAACAAGGGCAAACGAAGAAAAATCATTACATTTAGTTACTGATGAACAGGGCAAACAAAAGAAAAATCATCACATTTATGTACCGATGAACAGGGCAAATAAAGAAAAATCATCACATTTAGTTACTGATGAACAAGGCAAACAAAAGAAAAGAAAAATCATTACATTTAGTTACTGATGAACAAGGCCAAATAAAGAAAAATCATTACATTTAGTACTGATTGAACAAGGCAAACAAAGAAAAATCATCAACATTTAGTTACTGATGAACAGGGCAAACAAAGAAAAATCATCACATTTAATTACTGAATGAACAGGGCAAACAAAGAAAAATCATCACATTTAATTACTGATGAACAAGGCAAACAAAGAAAAATCACACATTTAGTTACTATTACAGGGCAAACAAAGAAAAATCATCACATTTAATTACTGATGAACAAGGCAAACAAAGAAAAATCATCACATTTAGTTACTGATGAACAAGCAACAAGAAAAATCAGACATTAGTACGATAACAGGCAAACAAAGAAAAATCATCACATTTAATTACCGAATTAACAGGCAAACAAAGAAAAACATTCACATTTAGTTACTATGTACAGGGCAAACAAAGAAAAATCATCACATTTAACTTTACTGATGAACGAAGGCAAACAAAGAAAAATCATCACATTTAATTACTGATGAACAAGGCAAACAAAGAAAAAATCATACATTTAATTACTGAAATTGAACAGGGCAAACAAAGAAAAAATCATTACATTTAGTTTACTATGAAACAGGGCAAACAAAGAAAAATCATTTACATTTAGTTACTGATGTACAGTGGCAAATAAAGAAAAATCATCACATTTATTACTGTAATATAAACAAATTAAGGCAAACAAAGAAAAATCATCACATTTAATTACTGATGAACAAATTAAGGCAAACAAAGAAAAATCATTACATTTAGTTACTGATGAACAAGGCAAACAAAGAAAAATCATTACATTTAATTACTGATGAACAAATTAAGGCAAACAAAGAAAAATCATTACATTTAGTTACTGATGAACAAGGCAAACAAAGAAAAATCATCACATTTAGTTACTGATGAACAAATTAAGGCAAACAAAGAAAAATCATTACATTTAATTACTGATGAACAGGGCAAACAAAGAAAAATCATCACATTTAGTTACTGATGAACAAATTAAGGCAAACAAAGAAAAATCATCACATTTAATTACTGATGAACAGGGCAAACAAAGAAAAATCATCACATTTAATTACTCATGAACAAGGCAAACAAAGAAAAATCATTACATTTAATTAGTTATATTATGTACTGATGAACAGGGCAAACAAAGAAAACCATTATAGTTCAACAGTTAATTACCTTGTTCACTCAGAAGTATACAACTCAAAGACTCTGATGTAAAAACATGTAGGTCTCAACCAAATTTTTCCCTTTTCTTTTAAGCTTGGAGAAAATATTCAAGCATTGCAGTCAATAAAGTGAAAAAGTTGTTCTCTCAATGATTTATTACATCACAGGGTTGTCCCACAGTTGCTAAGTAAAAGACTAATAGAATTGTTCACTCGCTTTGGGGCAAGACTAACAGAATCGTTCAATCCCTTTGGGGTGAAACTAATAGAATTGTTCACCCTCTTTGGGGCAAGACTTATAGAATCGTTCACCCGCTTTGGGTTGAGACTAATAGAATTGTTCACCCGCTTTGGGGCGAGACTAATAGAATCGTTCACTCACTTTGGGATGAGGCTAATAAAATCATTCAACCCCTTTGGGGTGAGATTAATAGAATCGTTCATCCACTTTGGAGCAAGACTAATAGAATCGTTCACTCGATTTGGGGTGAAACTATTAGAATCGTTCACTCACTTTGGAGCAAGACTAATAGAATCGTTCAATCCCTTTGGGGTGAGACTAATAGAATCGTTCACTCACTTTGGGGTGAGGCTAATAAAATCGTTCACTCACTTTGGGGTAAGGCTAATAAAATCGCTCAACCCCTTTGGGGCAAGACTAACAGAATCGTTCACTTGGGGTGAAACTAATAGAATCGTTCACTCACTTTGGAGCAAGACTAATAGAATCGTTCACTCGCTTTGGGGCAAGACTAACAGAATCATTCACTTGGGGTGAAACTAATAGAATTGTTCACCCTCTTTGGGGCGAGACTAATAGAATCGTTCACTCACTTTGAGGTGAAACTAATAGTTTGTTCACCCTCTTTGGGGCGAGACTAATAGAATTGTTCACCCTCTTTGGGGCGAGACTTATAGAATTGTTCACCAGCTTTGGGGCGAGACTAATGGAATTGTTCACCTGTTTTGGGGTGAGGCAGGAGAATCTTGACCTGAGGGGTAAGATTCTGAAGTTGTCAAATACATGGCTTAAGAATTCAAAAATCTTTATCTCGAGGGTTGAGATATCCTCATCTCAAGATTCTTTTTCTCATAACCCTGAGTGAGCACATGCAAAGATCTTGTGTAGCTTGTCTTTACCCTAAGGTGAGATAGAAAAATCTCCCACCCGTGAAATTGTGGATATCCCTGTCTAGGGTAAGAGAAAACCCTTTTCACTTGGATTATAATTTTAAGACATTATCAGTACAAGGGACATAACTGCAGCATACATATACCTGTACATTGTCAATGACATCATCAATAATGACGCAAAACAACATTCCTGTTATGATGGCAAGATGGAAACAATTGGAATCTCCCAATTTTTTTTAAGTATGTTAGAAGTAATAAAACATGGTTCTGTCAAGTGAACAGGGATTCTCGACCCCCTCTCGATCAGCAATCCTCGTGTTGGTTAGCCAAAATCTTCCACTTGGGTTGAGTATTATCTGTGTCCACTTGACAGATCCATGTAAGATTCTGTTGATCAATTGACAGCATATGTAGCAGTCCCTGTATGCACATGCACACATTTCTATTTAATGTTGGAGCAAAGTAACACAATAGAATATACTGACAGTAAACAAAGTCACACGTACACCTTAGCCTGGAGGTTTGATTGACAATCTTTGTCCTGCCAACTTTGAGTAGAGAAAATTTTAAACAGACTTTTCATGAGTTCAGAAACGTGATGATAAATATAACAATAGTATTAACACTAATACCAGAAGATATTGCCTTCTCCATTACTACATTTATATAAACCACGTCAGGCAGACTGTATATATTAGGCATCTAAATTCAGCTTAAAGCAGTCAGTATGGTACATCACCTTTGGTTAAAGTAAAACGGCTAATTTATAATAAAGAATATTGTATCAAACAGCCAGGTCATTTTATATCTTACAAATAATTAATCAGTGAACCAGACCTATTTGCACCAGTGTACTAAAAGTTCTGCTGGAGTAAATTCAATCATATCACTTTAATTAATATCACATTGATTAAAAACATTTATAATTAATAATTCTTTGTTTCAGATGTCAAAGTGTACAACAATAGACAACAGTCCACAATATGTCAGGGAGTTATTAAAGACCCAGGGGTATAAAATGTTAATTGTGAAATATAAATCATCAATTATTACAAGAACAGGTATACACGCTACGGTAAACACTAATACTCACTCCAGGTGTTTACATGAAAAATTGATCAGCAGAAATATTAGCTGAAGTGTCAAAGCTGTCTACATTTTAATATAATATTTGGTAGAGGTATGATAGATTATTCCCTGGTATAATTAACCTGACACTGGTCATCCTGAGACATAGTACATATTACCTGTAACAAGATATCATACACTGGTCATCCTGAGACATAGTATATATTATCTGTAACATGGTATTATACACTGGTCATCCTGAGACATAGTATATATTACCTGTAACAAGATATTATACACTGGTCATCCTGAGACATAGTATATATTATCTGTAACAAGATATTATACCCTGGTCATCCTGAGACATAGTATATATTATCTGTAACATGAAATTATACACTGGTCATCCTGAGACATAGTATATATTACCTGTAACAAGATATTATACACTGGTCATCCTGAGACATAGTATATATTACCTGTAACAAGATATTATACACTGGTCATCCTGAGACATAGTATATATTACCTCTAACAAGATACTATACACTGGTCATCCTGAGACATAGTACATATTATCTGTAACAAGATAGTATACACTGGTCATCCTGAGACATAGTATATATTATCTGTAACAAGATATTATACACTGGTCATCCTGAGACATAGTATATATTATCTGTAACAAGATATTATACACTGGTCATCCTGAGACATAGTATATGCTATCTGTAACATGGTATTATACACTGGTCATCCTGAGACATAGTATATGCTATCTGTAACATGGTATTATACACTGGTCATCCGGAGACATAGTATATATTACCTGTAACAAGATATTATACACTGGTCATCCTGAGACATTGTATATATTACCTGTAACAAGATATTATACACTGGTCATCCTGAGACATAGTATAAATTATCTGTAACAAGATATTATACACTGGTCATCCTGAGACATAGTATATATTACCTGTAACATAGTATTATACACTGGTCATCCTGAGACATAGTACATATTATCTGTAACATAGTATTATACACTGGTCATCCTGAGACATAGTATATATTATCTGTAACAAGATATTATACACTTATTTTTAGACATTATATATATATATATTTATCAGGCGTGGATTTAGAGGGGGGGCTGACCTGTCTACCCCCCTCCCCCCCCTTTTAATTATCTATATCTAAGATCATGTTAAAAATTTGTGATTCTTGATAAAGGCCGTCTATTTTTGAAGACAATATGACTATTCTAGCAGCTTAAACAGTTACATAGGTTTGTAAATCCTATTAATGGTGGATGAATTATTTATACAGAAATACACAACTGAATTATAGAGTATATTTCAACAATAACAGTCAGACTAGTAGTCCTACAGATACAGTGCACACATCACATACTTTTGTCACTATAGCGTACCTATACAAACAGAATCCTACACTAAATTATAATAATTAATGACGAAATCATCTAATATTGATAATGATGGGGACTTCTGGACGAATATTTAATGAGATAAATACCTACTGGGAAATTTTACCTCCAGATAAATAGATTGTATTACAGCCTTATACAATAGAATATAAACCCAAGGTTAGCCTCGTTATCTCATCGTTAAAAATTCAATATTAATTAGCTGGCGTGCTTAAAAATATTGATGGTTTATGAACTAAAAACACGACAATATGAATTGTACATGACCCCAGATCAATAACTTTCTACTGTAATATACAAGCCAGACACACCAGACCATTATCATCAAAAATAATTTTTGGCACAAATTCTAAATTAAATACTTTAACTCATTCAGCCCTGAAGATACGTTTGAACTCTTCTACATCAAAGACAGGTCTTTTCATTAATTAACAAAATTTAGGAAAAAATAAATCTACTTCATCAAATGTAAAATTACAAAAACAATGATGGGTGATGGGCTAAGTTTATTAGATATGGTCTTTGCATTAAGTAACAAGAGGTTAAATTATTCATTTTATCAAAAAATGGGCATATATATATGACAGACCTTTCTTGAACATAATTTTAGCTAGAGATTGAAGTTGTTAATACAATCTTCCACAATTACGCCCTCTATCTCTGGGTTCCATTAAGTTAAACACAATTTACCACAATTACGCCCTCTATATCTGGGTTACATTAAGTTAAACACAATTTACCACAGTTACGCCCTCTATCTCTGGGTTACATTAAGTTAAACACAATCTACCACAATTACGCCCTCTATCTCTGGGTTACATTAAGTTAAACACAATTTACCACAATTACGCCCTCTATCTCTGGGTTACATTAAGTTAAACACAATTTACCACAGTTACGCCCTCTATCTCTGGGTTACATTAAGTTAAACACAATTTACCACAATTACGCCCTCTATCTCTGGGTTACATTAAGTTTATCTATAAACACAATCTACCACAATTACGTCCTCTATCTCTGGGTTACATTAAATTAAACACAATTTACTACAGTTACGCCCTCTATCTCTGGGTTACATTAAGTTTATCTATAAACACAATCTACCACAATGATGCCCTCTATCTCTGGGTTACATTAAGTTAAACACAATCTACCACAATGATGCCCTCTATCTCTGGGTTACATTAAATTAAACACAATTTACCACAGTTACGCCCTCTATCTCTGGGTTACATTAAGTTAAACACAATCTACCACAATTACGCCCTCTAACTCTGGCTTATATTAAGTTAAATACAATTTACCACAATTACGCCCTCTATCTCTGGGTTACATTAAGTTAAACACAATCTACCACAATGACGCCCTCTAACTCTGGGTTACATTAAGTTAAACACAATTTACCACAATTACGCCCTCTAACTCTGGCTTACATTAAGTTAAACACAATTTACCACAATTACGTCCTCTATCTCTGGGTTACATTAAGTTAAACACAATTTACCACAATTTTGCCCTCTAACTCTGGCTTACTTTAAGTTAAACACAATCTACCACAATTACCCCCTCTATCTCTGGATTACATTAAGTTAAACACAATTTACCACAATTACGCCCTCTATCTCTGGGTTACATTAAGTTTATTTATAAAAACAATTTACCACAGTTACGCCCTCTATCTCTGGGTTACATTAAGTTAAACACAATTTACCACAATTACGTCCTCTATCTCTGGCTTACATTAAGTTAAACACAATTTACCACAATTACGCCCTCTATCTCTGGGTTACATTAAGTTAAACACAATTTACCACAGTTACGCCCTCTATCCCTCTATCTCTGGGTTACATTAAGTTAAACACAATCTACCACAATTACGCCCTCTATCTCTGGCTTACATTAAATTACCTTTTTGTGTTGATCGTTTGCTAGTTTTGTGGCTGTATATTGACCATAGACTGGAGATATTTAAGAATTCTATCCGACCTCCACCAAATCCACATTTTTATCAACAATAACTCTTCACTAAATACAAAACCAAATATGTACCTTACAATACCACAATTACAACAAATGGCCTTGACATTGGCTATACTCACTCTTTGACAGGCAGCATCCCAATATCTAAATGGAAAAAGGAAAGGAATATCTGTAGACCAAATTTATTTTTCCTGTAATTTATTTTTGCGAATGTTGCTATCAAGATTAGTCCACAAATTGATATCTTCCAAAAATAATTATGGAAGGAATATAAATTTACCGTACATGTATTTAAATTTAAATCCATGAAACTTAATCTCTCCAAACATTGATCCTTTAAAATGGAAATCATGATTTAGTGATTGCGAAGAAATGTAGTTTACAGTATAATGGATGCAGAAAGATCACATTACAAATCAATATATAACATATAGCTGTTAACTCAGCAGTGATGATAAATATGTGACATTTTCATAATCTCTAAAGTTTAATAAGATGTTACAATCTGACCTCACACCTGTAGTACTGGAGATAGAGGTGTCAAATCATTGAGACATAGAGTTATAGTGGTTAAACAATAATGTCATCCTTGTCCCACAATATGTAAATAAGTATTGATAAACTTACTTGTGACCTTGAGTTCCACCGCATCACGACCTTTGATCAGGTTCAGGACCTCCTCGTGTATGGCCTGTGAGATGGTGTAACCATTCACTCTCACAATCTCATCCCCAACCTAGAAACAATATCTATTAGGATATATCATCTGTACACACAATGCGAGCCAGACATACAACTTTAAAGAGAAATCTTTACACAACAAATATCATTTATAAGCATCATTAAGTATTGTTGATATATAAGTATACACACAGATATGTTTAATTACACAGTTACGCTCCACTGTGTTTATCTTTAGTGTGACTTTTGCATTGGTTACAACCCCTTCCAATTAGCCTTAGGTTGTACTCCCGGCATGGTTTTTTTTTAAGCCATTTTGGCAAAGTTCCCGGCCGGAAACAAGACAAGGCCGGGTGGTGGCCATGGCTCTATACTTAGGCAGCATCGGAGAGGTGCCTGAAGAGTTTTAACTCGAAGTTAAAATCTCTCCGTATCCCGTAGATTTTCATAACTGGTCATGGATCACATACCCTTCAAACATCGTTTAAGTATCGTCTTATGTCTGGCCGGGAATTGAGAAGCAATCACACTACCCGACATTTGGCTAGGCCTAGTACAACTATCATTCCTTGTCTGTAAGATACCCGGGCGATATTTGTACGATGTCCGGTGAATAGGTGCCAGAACATCATATGATAATAGGCCGATTAGCATTAGATGTTCGGTCGGCACCCAAAAATTTCTCTTTGGAGACATCATACGATAACCGCGCTGCCTCCTTTTTATGTTAATGATGTGAAACAAATTTTTTGACCAGTGTTGTCCGATGTCAGAAAAAAGGCCTAAATCAGCGGTGTAATCCCGATTACATTCTATCCCCAGATATCGGCCAATCATTGTGCCAAATTATTACCCTCAGTCCTTGTCGCTCAGCTTGAGATCCTGGATCAATGTGGGAGACAAACACCCCAATTCCATGTTCAAAACCTGAAACATTGATTCATTTAATTAATATATGTATACAGAAGAAATATGTTATTCTGGAATGCCTGCATAATCTTTTTACTATGCAGATTTCATATTTCATTCTTACAGTGTAAATATTACCTCACCTGACAGTTTAATATCTCACTCACTCAGAGAAGTTATCTCCCCTGACAGTAACCTGTAGTTATCTCCCCTGACAGTATCCTGTAATATAATTACCATCTCCCCTGACAATAAAATATAATTATCTCCCCTGACAATAAAACATAACTATCTCCCCTGACAATAAAATATAATTATCTCCCCTGACAATATTTTTTTTAATCCCATGACAATAAAATATAATTATCCCCTATGGCAATAAAATACAATGAAATTTGATAATCCCCCCAGGTAATATCCTGTATAATTATCTCCCCTGAATGATTGATATCATTAAATATATTCTTACAATAACATATAATTATCTCCCCTGACAATGGAATATACTTACCTCCCCTGACAGCGAATCCCAGACTTTCATTAGTTCGTCGCCGGAGATTGATGATTCGCCGACCACGACCAGGAGGTGTTGGTGCCAGTCGGTCAAACTCGAGTTGATGCTTAGCAGGAATCAGGGGCCTGACAATATAACAGATTAGTAAAACTAATAAGTAATTAACCTTCAGGTATACAAATTACTGTCTACAATTTACCACCTTTTATACCTTATCAATAATATCTGTAAAGACTAAAATCATTCCCTTCACCTGAGGTGACGATTTTAAGATATCACCCTATATTTTTCAACCATTCTGTTTACCTGTG
The DNA here is from genome assembly GCA_004382745.1 of Argopecten irradians irradians. Lineage (NCBI taxonomy): Eukaryota > Metazoa > Mollusca > Bivalvia > Pectinida > Pectinidae > Argopecten > Argopecten irradians. The sequence goes on along the minus strand of SAYR01062279.1, from coordinate 2,117,668 downwards.
AATTTGCTCTGGTAAGCGTTTGACCCAACAGTACTCCGAGTGAAATCTGTGGATCCAATTTTCTGTCTCAATTGCCCGAATTTTTTTTCGTCTTTTTTTATCCGGATTGGAGCAACAATTCATTTTATTTCTTCAGTAAGATTAAGTTTCATCTGTTATTAATAAATCTACAATTGTTGATCTTAAAATCCTGTTAAAAATGAATTGCTCCTATCATCATGCATGTCCATCCATTTGCACACACTATCTGGCTTCCTGGTTAATGCAGTGTGTATACCTCTTAATTATCCTCAATCAGCAACACATTTCTGTCATCATTAGTAGATCTTTACATAAATAAAATAATCTACACTTCTGGTTCTTCTTGCGACTGATAATTAATTTTGAATTATACACATCCAAGTTTTCCCAAATGCACAGAAGCACAGGTAAATCTCAATTATATAACAGAACAAAGCACAGTTATATCACAATAACAGAAAAATGTGATAGTTAACTAATAGCTGTTTAGAATTAAGGACTATAATCAAGAAACTTGGTGTTTAATATCTGAGATCACGCTGCAGCCTCAACAATCAAACTTTCGTTATGAGGAAGTGTAGGTCGTTGTTAGAGAAAACAGAGAAATAATCGCTGACAGTTATCAACAAAGAAGCCCACGCAGACATAACTACATCATAACCTACAATATAAGTAACATACCTGTACTCTAATGACCAGAACACTACCGTATTTCACCTTATAATGACAACAACTATTATCTTTTCAAAAGATTGTACAATGTTTAAGTTAATAAAAACCTTAATTTCAAAATTTTTAAATATGGTGTAATATCATTTATGATAGCTAACAATCTCCATATTATTTTGGATGTTATTTAGCTAAATTGTGACACCCAATGAGTTTGTGCTGGAGACCTTGTATTAGAGTAAATATGTAATCACCTCAGGTTCCGTCTAAGTCTCTACCGGGTATCAATAATTCATACCAGGTATATAACAGTCCAACAGGATGGCTATCGCGATCAGAAAATGTAAACCTAGCGTATGTAAATGGTAAATAACTCACTTGTGATTCAAATGTGTTAGACCAGATCAATAAACTGTTTGCTCACTTTTACAATCTACATGTGTATATTACTATAAAATGACATCACTGCACAAATACAACAAACAAGTATGTACAATATATATATACAAAATAGCATGTATATACCTACAGTCAGTTCCTACAGGTGTCTCTGGACCATATCATCACAACGTCATACATATATATTTGGATGCATGTTGTGGTTTTTGCAAACTTAAGCATTTTAGCAAACAAACAATTATCCATTGATAAAGATGAATACATGAGAGTAGATTATCCATGGATCAAATGTTACCAATGCATGATTAATATTCCACAATGGTATACATATTTCTTGCATTTAAGGACATGAGAAGGTCAGATGTACATGTATTATACAGTCTATCTGGTCTAATAACCACAATGACTGGTATTGTAAGACAAGCTGCAGGTACTACTACAAGATGCCCAGAGAGCCTGCATCGCTCACCTGGTTTAGTTAGTATCAATCACCAAAAACTTAAACAGTTAGAAAAAGTCGATTGTCCCTTTAGTCCGCCCCTCAGGCCCCCATAAAGTCGGCCCCATCATTTGCATGATTCTGAATCCCTATCCCATAGGGATGCTATATAAATGCAATATGAAAGCTATCCAATGCTTATAGTTTCAGAGAAGAATTTAAGTCTTTTATAAGTAAATACAATAATGTATCCAAATTGACCCTTTTGCCCGCCCCTCAGGCCTCCAGGGGGTCAACCCCATCATTTGTACAATTTTGATTCCCCTCCCCATAAGATCATGCTAATGGGAGTTAATAAGTTACAAGGAAAATGCTGTACCATTGTGCCAGGATATACATACTGTGTAGTAATTTTTAATGAGTTTTAATTTGTTTACGATAAGTAAATGATGTAATTTGTGTGCTTTGATGACAGGTAGAGTAAATAATGTAATTTGTGTGCTTTGATGACAGGTAGAGTAAATAATCCTAAGAGATTGGGCAATCAGTTGATATTTTAAAGAAGTATAAATCTGATACCCATCAAGGAGCCACAACCACACACATTGAGTTCACTTTATACATTGTACCTAGACAGTAAATGGAGCTTCATACTGCTCAAGTTCTTTGTTGATTTTTATTTGAAAAATGTCTGGCGAGAGGTTTTCAAAAATAGTACCTAAGCAATGTGTTCCATATTCCCCAAAACATCAATCTGTCAAAACAGCAGTCATTTTTGTTCCAGCATCAGTTGGAAACAATTTCTATACTACCAAATTGAATGTATATATTAGTCACCCAGAACACCCATATACAACTGTACCATGATGCACAAATTTCATTGAAATCAAATGAGTTTTAAAGGGACAATTCAGTCTAAGAGAACATTAAATTTGCATGTATTTCAGAAACAAACTAGTTCTACAATTGAAATAGATTAATTGGTTTTACTGTGATATGCCAGAAAAGCCGATTGTAGTGAAATGTATGTGAAATGTTCAAACTCGCTAACTGTCCAGTGTCCACCATTACACATAGTGGTCGGATGTCTTGTATGCCGAACCCTGGCCCTTTCCAGTGTAGTAAAGAAATTTTTTTCTAGAACTACTGAAATGGGTCTGACGGTTAGTGTGTTTACCTTAATAGATGCATGTTCTTGTCTAAAAATAATTTCATCAAATCCTCTGTGGTTATGTATTGCATTTGTGTAACCTATGTGACTTTGGCTCGGGTATGGGTACATTCTGCATACATGTAATACCTTCTTAATCATATTGATCAATTATTGGAATTTTAATGGAATCAATCAAAATACTTAACAATGTCGTGGAATTTGTCAATATTTCTTGTTATATGTTTCATAACCAATGTAGAACAATACATTCATCTTATTTTACTTCATGGTTATATATATAATATGCCTGACTAAATTGTCCCTTTAAATTTTCACCCCTTTACAGGCAATTGCAGCCATTTTTTATTACTTTTGGGTTTCAAGACTGCTTCAGGACTTGCATAGTGCATAATGTTCAGAGTCCACTAAAAAACCTCTATACCAGTTTTCATTGAAATTGGACAATTTTAAAATTCTGACATCCTTGAGATTTATCGATCATAGGCCATTTTAAATTAAGGATTTCTTGGGGGAAAATTCAAACACCTAATGCACATCTATATTTTAAAACAATACACCGTTTCGGTCTTTGAAAAGTAGTTACATGGTGGAAGAGTTATATAGACACAAGTGATTATGATAGGACTCCTGCATCTCTAGGGCTCTTTATTATACAGTCAAGACTACACAGGGGACAAAGGGAAACGCTTTAACACACACTAATATTGATACAGAAGTGATCATTATAGCAGGTTTGAGTGACTTGTCCTTGAACATTTCTATTTGAGAATTTTGTTGCAGTTATCCCATAGAAATGAAGTGTATATGTTACATTAAGGCAGACAGCCGACCCCAAATTAATATCTGCTATTTTAATGAAAACAGTAGACATTAAATATGACCACTTTTTGCTCTTTACCATGATAGTGAAAATGTATAACGTAGCTATTATGAGACCTAGACGGAGAGTTTGATATACAGTAAAACCCCTATAACTCGAACAGCAGGGGACAAGATCAATAATTCGAGGAATACAGGGTATTCGACTCATCCGAGGTTGGTCATGATCGATCGTTGACAGTCAAAATGTCCGGTTTTTTTACGACAAACAATGCATTGCAATGACATTTTAATTACCGTAATTTCAGCATTTTGGATTTTTTATGAAAGTGTTTTTTGATAGCAATATCAAGTTGAAAAAAATATGTATTACATAAAATGATGATTTGAAAATACTGACGGCAAAGTAAATCAAATGTAAACGATCGTCAAACGTGGTACAAAATACCATATTGGTTCAAACAGACAATGTGTACAATTTCGATGATTTAATTATCAAAAATCATTTAACACATTTACAAAATAAATACACACTATAAAGTTATTAACCAGCATAGTTACGAACAAAAAACGATACCTATGTCTACCTTGTAAAAGCGTTAGGTTACACGTGTTCACGAGGAAAGTTACGAAAATACAATATGCGGGAAAAGATACAGAACACACTGATAAAAACGAACATGGGTCAATTTGGTTTGTACTTTGCACTATCAAATTTTGGTATCGTTTATATCTTTTGAAAAAAAACCAACAACACTGAAATAAAAAAAAATTGAACTTATATAGGAAGTCAGACGTCAGCGATTTCTTCCGACTCTTTTGTCATTTCACAATGCGTACTTTCTATTAACACGAATCAACATCTTCCGTATTTTCGTATTTAAGCGAAAATTATTACGAGAGAGACATTGATTATTTAATGCCTTTTCTTAAATAAAGTTTGCATCAAACAACGACTGGCTATCGTGTATGTAGGTAATACTGACACCGTTAATCCCTTAATTACCGAAAGGCTTGATACGACACCTGTATAAACACAGGTCGTGAGCTATTATCCGTGACGGTCAGTGCAGTCAGGTGTGACACAGGTAAAAAAAATATCAAGGGCCGAACACCTGTTCGACGAATACATGGGTAGATACTATGTATTTGCTGAAACGGGGATATATTTCTGTTCGAGGAATAAGGGGTATTCGAGGAATAGCTATTCGAGCTATCCGGGGTTTTGTTACATAGATTAGATAGGGACAAGGTTGGGACCGTACGACCAGTTCGACGAATAAGGGGTATTCGAGGAATCCGGGTTCGAGTTAGAGGGGTTTTACTGATAATACTACAAAGCAATTCCCCACATTTTACTATTATCTTATTCTTCTTATATATCCTATAAATACCAACAATTTCACGGCAAAATAAGACTCTCTAATGTCTATCAATAAATCCTGGTAGTGCAACATTGTACTCTTTTAGTAATTTATAAGTCATATGATATCACCTATAGATTACCTGATAAACAATTAGTAAACTCACCTGACAAACTCAAACACTTCCAGTTTAGCGGGGTCATCTAGTACAGACTTGAGGTCCTGTATCAGCCTCTGAAGATCCGTCGACCTGTCGATAGCAACGAGGCAATCAAAGTCATAAGTGTGTTTTAAATCATATCAATGCTGCCAAGTACAGTACAGGTTGTATGTATTTCAATGGCAGCAAATGTTACGTCATTAGGTCTCAATTTTGGTAAAAACTACACAGTTTAGAGAGCTTACCTTTTGTAATCAACAAATTAAATGCAATTTTAATTAGTACCCTTTACATGTTTATACTCAAAAGGTCCTTGTGTCCTGTACATTGTACTTACGATTTGTATCTCTTCAGAGCATCAAACACCACATCTCTATCTTTCACAGGCACCAAGTCATTCACCTATTGTAAAAAGAAGCAAAATAAGTAGATACTCTTAGCCTTTTCTTGACATTTATTTTACTATGCAGTTCCAATTCAGAGATATGTACATTCATGTAATTAAATCATTTCTTATATATAGCTATGCATATTGCAAAAAATCAACATATCTTTCAAAATATAAAGATATAAAGAAAAATACTCCAGACATCGTTGCTAGGCTGAGGCAACAAATATATATTTATATAGTAAGTATGCATCAAGTTTGATTATTCCGGATAAACATTCACTATTCAATCATTTACTAGCTGGTAAAATTTAATTCATCTAATTCAATCATTTCTTATAGCTATATATTAAACATTCACCTAATTTCTGAATCATTTTTTTGTAAACGTTAATATCTAATTCAATAATTTCCTGGCAAGCATTCAACTACATGTAATTCAATAATTTATCAGTAAATGTTCATCTAATTCAATCATTTCCTGAAAAACATTCAACTAACTCAATAATTTCTTGGTAAATGTGCATTTAATTCAATAATTTCCTAACAAATATTCAACTAATTCAATCATTTCTTAATAAATATTCATCTAATCCAATCATTTCCTTGTAAACATTCACCTAATTCATCTCAAATGTACATTCATGTTTTTGTATGTTACACCTCCCCTTATTAGTGTTCCCATATTTCTCAGAGAGAAACACATTCATTCTACATATGTCAATATTTTCTTGATTATTAATATACTGTACATACATACATCAGTATATTAAATGTTACTATTGATTCAGCTGTTTAAAGCTGTGTTCCTAATGTTACCATGGAATCTCATGTCTCCTATATTTATACCCTCAGAATCACTCCATGATCAACTAAAATAGCCTGATGGCATGTTGGAGTATTAACAATATTGTAATCTATATTTTGCAATCTTCTCTATTCAAGACAATTGAATTATTTAAGAATTGGAATGAGTGAAATATGCATGCATATGAAGAATGATTATAGTGTGTTGACTGAACATTGGAAAGATTAAACAAGTCATCTCTGGAAGAAAAAAAAATTATCAGGTAAGGCCAAATTAATAACAAACATGCATTATTAAGTTAGGTCAGAGTGAGAAGAAATAAAAAAAAGACTTTGAAAACTTTCTGAATTATCAATTATTTATTCCGATATCACATTCACTACATTTATATCAGAGACGTGGGATGATCCAAAGTTCAGTTTAATTGATGTGACAGGTGCTTTTTCCAGGTCCACTTATTAATTTTTAAATGAAATTATCTTTTTCAGGTACAAATGTATTCTCTGACACCTCATCATTAGCTAACAGTACAGTTATGGTGGGTAGGCAGGAAGTGATATCAACAATGTTACAAATATACAGCATGCTGATACGGGTTTAGATTTACCTTCATTATTATTGCAATTGGTACCTAACAGAGATTACATAACCCCTAACGATTACACTCTTCAGTATTGTATATAGCGGGATAACGGCCAGAGTGTAAAAACCTAGGATAGTCTGGTAGACAAAGATCATCACTTCCTTGTAAATGTATACCTACCTTTTTAGCAAAGTCAGCGCCCGCGTTGGTCGGCTTCGCCATATTTCCTATCTCCTCAATGATTATATAATTTTTTGATGCAATCCGTTCAATACTGATTTTAATATTATTATGACATAAAACTTAATCTTCACTACACAAGTCTTACATGCAATATTTCCTCTATTTTATCAATACTGGGCCGGCACAGTCAATGATAGGCTTTTGATATGTGTTATGGGTCCAAACTTCCGATAGAGTTTTCTTGTATATAGCTTTCTTATCGTGTTATAACAAATATAGAACTGATAACCTTAAAACTGAAATAAGACCTGTGCTAGTGGGTTGTATAATCACAGAGTAGGATAGGAACTAGGACCTGTACTAGTGGGTTGTATAATCACAGAGTAGGGTAGGAACTAGGACCTGTACTAGTGGGTTGTATAATCACAGAGTAGGATAGGAACTAGGACCTGCACTAGTGGGTTGTATAATCACAGAGTAGGATAGGAACTAGGACCTGTATTTGTGGGTTGTATAATCACAGAGTAGGATAGGAACTAGGACCTGTACTAGTGGGTTGTATAATCACAGAGTAGGGTAGGAACTAGGACCTGTACTAGTGGGTTGTATAATCACAGAGTAGGATAGGAACTAGGACCTGTACTAGTGGGTTGTATAATCACAGAGTAGGATAGGAACTAGGACCTGTACTAGTGGGTTGTATAATCACAGAGTAGGATAGGAACTAGGACCTGTACTAGTGGGTTGTATAATCACAGAGTAGGATAGGAACTAGGACCTGTACTAGTGGGTTGTATAATCACAGAGTAGGATAGGAACTAGGACCTGTACTAGTGGGTTGTATAATCACAGAGTAGGATAGGAACTAGGACCTGTACTAGTGGGTTGTATAATCACAGAGTAGGATAGGAACTAGGACCTGTACTAGTGGGTTGTATAATCACAGAGTAGGATAGGAACTAGGACCTGTACTAGTGGGTTGTATAATCACAGAGTAGGATAGGAACTAGGACCTGTACTAGTGGGTTGTATAATCACAGAGTAGGATAGGAACTAGGACCTGTACTAGTGGGTTGTATAATCACAGAGTAGGATAGGAACTAGGACCTGTACTAGTGGGTTGTATAATCACAGAGTAGGATAGGAACTAGGACCTGTACTAGTGGGTTGTATAATCACAGAGTAGGATAGGAACTAGGACCTGTACTAGTGGGTTGTATAATCACAGAGTAGGATAGGAACTAGGACCTGTACTAGTGGGTTGTATAATCACAGAGTAGGATAGGAACTAGGACCTGTACTAGTGGGTTGTATAATCACAGAGTAGGATAGGAACTAGGACCTGTACTAGTGGGTTGTATAATCACAGAGTAGGATAGGAACTAGGACCTGTACTAGTGGGTTGTATAATCACTGAGTAGGGTAGGAACTAGGACCTGTACTAGTGGGTTGTATAATCAATGAGTAGGATAGGAACTAGGACCTGTACTAGTGGGTTGTATAATCACAGAGTAGGATAGGAACTAGGACCTGTACTAGTCGGTTGTATAATCACAGAGTAGGATAGGAACTAGGACCTGTACTAGTGGGTTGTACAACCACAGTGTAGGATAGGAACTAGGACCTGTACTAGTGGGTTGTATAATCACAGAGTAGGATAGGAACTAGGACCTGTGCTAATGGGTTGTATAATCACAGTGTAGGATATGAACTAGGACCTGTACTAGTGGGTTGTATAATCACAGTGTAGGATAGGAACTAGGACCTGTACTAGTGGGTTGTATAATCACAGAGTAGGATAGGAACTAGGACCTGTCCTAGTGGGTTGTATAATCACAGTGTAGGATAGGAACTAGGACCTGTACTTGTGGGTTGTATAATCACAGAGTAGGATAGGAACTAGGACCTGTACTAGTGGGTTGTATAATCACAGATAGAGTAGGATAGGAATTGTTTCAGGTAACATAAAACCTAAAAACTGGTGAAACAAAGGGGGGGGGGGGTTTTGGTAATTTTGTTGTTTTTCTTCTTTTGTTCGTTTTTTTTATTATTGTTGTTAGATAAGCGAGATGTTTCCCTGCGAGTTGATCATGAATAATTCATGAACAATCATAAACTATTCATGAACTTTTTATTAACAGTTCATGAACATTCCATAATTTTATTGAACATGTACATGGCCTTATGGAAATAATACACAGCATTTTCATGCACAGTTCAAAACTTGCTCATGAGCTAGCGCTGTTAATGAACATTTAGTTTATGAACTGGTTCATGAATAGTTCATCAATAGGTTTAAGAACATTTGATGAACTGTTCATAAAAGTGAATGGCCAAACAAAAATAGTAAACAATGCTTTATGAACTGTTTATGAACAAATTGATGACAGTTCATGAACAGTTCATGAATAAGTGTTCATGAACTGCAATAAAAACCATACTGAATCAAAACTTGTAGTGAATTACAATGACAACAATTCTACTTTAATATTGAACAAAAAAAATCTTTAAAATGTCTCCAAGCATGTTTATTTTCAAAGCAATGAATTTCTGTTTTAAGAAAAAATGACAAACTCATAGACTGTATTTAACCGCAAATAAGACCCCCCACCCAGAGAAGAAATACCCGGTAAAGGTCAAAAGTGGTGGGTGGTCTTATTTGCGGACAACCCCCCGATAACATCGATCTATGTGGTTGCTATCTTGGATTTTTCAGTGTCTTGTCATTGTTGTAACAGTCGTATGACAGATGGGTATTAGCAAGATGTTCAAGTATTGATAATAGTATAATTGATGTCATAATACCATACATTTCATACAATAAATGAAATTATTGTTTAATTTGATTTGTTTTTAAAGAGATTGGAAAAAAAAAATCTTTGATAGCTAATATTTTTAATAAACCTGTATATTGTAGTTTTTAATGATGAAGATATAATGTCAGTATATGGCCATTTGAGTCCAGCTATTTCCCGACCTTTTAAGCTCTTTACACCTATATTCCAGCACCAAATCTAAAGCCAGATTGTTTGCCATGTGATAACACAAGAGGCTTTTCTTTGATTTTATGAAAAAAATAATTAAGTTTTTTTATGCTTCACACTTTTTTGAAAGATAGAAAAAATTAAAATAAATATAATAGCAATAAAAATCAAGACTAGTTATTTCAATTTAGTTCATGAACAGATTAAGATTTATGTTCATGATAGTTCATGAACTAAACAAAGTTCATGAACATTCTTCTCATGTTCATGAATGAAAACTTAATGGACTTCATGGATACGAAAAAATTAATGAACAATTCATGAACATTTACAGAAAGTTCATGAGCAATCATGAACACTTTTGAAAATTTTGACATGGTTTTTTTTCTTCCGTAATCTATTGACACCCATCAGGTTTGATGAATTAAACTGAAAACTATTCATATGGACAATAAAACATGTACGACGCCTTATAAACATTTAGTTAGAACATGGACGCTATGTACTGTAAAACTCTTGTGTTTATATTGAATATAAAATTTTGGCAGTACTGCAAGCGATCATTTTCAGCTATAAATTGTACTTGTTAAAGTATTGTTATTATCAAATTGTTGGTAACTTTTAGTGTTGAACACCATATGAAAAGCATTTTGTGATTTGTGAGTATGAAAAATATGACACATACAACTTTAAAAAGATAAATTATATTTATACGCATTGATCGATCGGTTTTTAAATTTTATTCAGTTTTATCAGCCTAATATTACTTCTTTAACAATAAGTATACAGAAACAATTAATATACACATGTTTCTGCTTATACAATGTACCATACATGTACAAGTCACAAATTGATTAATAATTTATGCAATTAAATGGGCAGTGTATTAATTTTACGCAATTTCTTATTTTTAGAGCTTTATAGATATAAGAAAATTTATTAATCACCACGCATAGGTATGGTGCATTAGTGGTTCACAAAAGAGGACCTGTCAAATCAAACGACGAGTTACGTCCCCTTTATGACAAACGTCAACAACTCCACATACCAGCGATGTCACGTAGAGATAACGGTATCACAGTAGGGGGGCTGCTATGTTTTATAGCCTTCTTTATCAGATTTATTGTGTTTTAAGTAAAGTACATTTTCAAACCTAACTCGACGATAGACTACACTCAGTGTGTCCACTATCTACCTAATTTTATTCCTGTATTTTATAAACAACTACACCTGTCGGCCTGGCCGCGTAGATCAGTCAGCTGATACAGCTCGCGTACCAGATCGATGTGTGGAATATTTCCACGAATTTTCAAGCAAATGTCGACTACTCTAGTAACAATAAGCATGCAATTTACCTCTTCAATAAACCGTTTGACAACCATGTTCTCATCGAGCGTACTATGGGTGGTCATTTTTCTGGACACTCTCTATTTCTTTCACCTGGCGGAAGATGCTTTGACCTCTGACCTTGTCTTTGACCAGCGCCATCTGTTGATTTATCGCTACAGCTATATATAGTACATACGCGCGGCAAATACGTAAGAATAAAAATTTAACTAATGAATTGCAAGTATTTATAAGTCAAACGTATTCGTCTAAAACCCCGAGTGACTTATCCTTATAAGTCCTTGATGAAATTTGAAATTAAGATCAGAAACATTAACAAAGTCCAAGCACAGGGATCTGAGAATTAATTACAGATTATATAACCACGGACCCACCAGAGTGCCCTAAGACCATTTTAGACGTTTTAGAGCTCTAGATAAAATAACGATAATTTTAAATTATCTAAAAAAATCTGAAAGTCTAAAAATGGTCTTAGGACACTCTGGTGGGTCCTCCATGATTATAATATCTGTAACTAATTCTCAGATCCCTGTGAATCCAAGGACGTATATTCACTTATAAATCCTTGATAAATCACAATTAGGATAGGTCAGAAATAAGATTTAAATCTCTGAATAGGCCTTCTTCTTCTTATAGTAGACACAATTCTATCGATGTCGATGATTGTATTGAGTGGACTGGCAGGGGCGCGATTGTAAAAAAAAGAGTGAAGTTATTTACAGTTATTGTGAAGGTGCATGTTTTTAGTGTATAGTTTTAGATAAAAAATTGATCGAGTTTTAGGGAATGCGGTTTAGGTCTTCAAGTTCTGTTTTTAGGATATGTGACTTGAAGACCTCTTGTGTAGAGCTTTGTACTGTAGTCACCGATAGGATGTTCCATTGTTTAATTGTGTGTGGAAAAATTAATCTTTTAATATGTCCTTGGTGGCAGCTAAATGTCTATATGTGAATGGGTGTGATTGTCTGGTCCTGTACATCTACTAGATCTATATCACTAATAATAAACAGTACACGTGTTACTATAGTAAAACTTTGATTACATCAATCTAAAACATCAACAATGTAGAGTTATAATTACTTGTGTAGGAGATGACCAAGTTAAGGGTATTATCACAACTTACATTTATAAATTGTAAATAACCAACGACAAATTCCATATTTAACACTGGGTGTATACACAATTTTAGGAATGTAATTCGGTGTTATGTTTTTGGATTTTCCATTAATTTGAGACACATGTAAATTGTTAAGAAAAAAAAAAAGAAAAAAGTGCGCTATGACAGAACATTGGACATTCTAGTAATTGTTTCGAAAGGCCTGGTACATGTAGTTTCCACGGTAAAGCAAAGAAAAAATTTGTTGAGTTGACACAGATCATATGGATCTATGAATATGGAGCCACCAGAATGTCCACAACCCATTTTAGACGTTTTAGCCAGGGGTCTAGATAAAAAACGGTAACAATTGTATTCTGCATACTTCATAATACTACATGTATATACATTGTACGTGTAGAGTAATTATTTAGTAAGAAACATATATAGGTTTCTGTAATATTGTAGAATACGAAATTTATCGATTTGTGATCTAGACACCTAGACCCCTAAAACGCCTAAAAAGGGCCTATGGGCATTCTGGTTGCTCCATGATTACATAACATATAACAGATTCCTGTGGTTTTCACGACAAGTCCAAAAACATATGTTGAGTTAACACAGATCGGGAAATTATTTTTTTCAAAACGAAAAAAAAATATCAGAATTCGTTGCTGACAAACGATAATGTATTTTTTTTTTAACCATGGGCATAAAGACATACATGTAAGTACATACGAATCATCCATATCCGACTAAATCATTTAAAAAGCCAGACTAAATGCGGAGGGAAGGGGGTCGCTATATATATATCGCATTATAACGGATCAGGGGAGACAAATCGAGAATCGCTTTCTACAATTGTATCCCTATGTATTTTCCTACTTGTTCCTGATCTTTAGAAATTCGGTAAAAAAACGTACAGTATACTTTATTATATATAGAGGTTACAGAGCGGTATACTTTATATACATTTAATATACCTCTACTTTATTTACACTATATAAAAGATACTTTGTTAAATAAACCTCTCTCAGCTGTGTGTTAGTCATCGAACTAGCACACCCCTGGAAGCTAGCACACCCTTGCACTCGGGTATTTCCGTTTAACCAATCAGAATTGAGGTGGGCGGAACTTGTTTCCGATCACGCCATCAGTTGCTAGGTGACGTAACAATTGGACGGAGCTAGTTTCCGATCACGCCATCTCCGTTGACGTACTCAGACGACGTTAGTATCGATCGTAAACTGTTACCGAACAAGTCGTCATGTTTATCTTGTAAGTGAGAAGCTTGTGAAAAAATGTAATGGGGTCAGAGGACAATACCTTCTACATGTATGTACAGTTGTTACGTATACATTTAGGCTACCTGTAAGTGGTTAACGTCTCGGAATTTCAACAATGTTTATATACAAATTTAGTATTTTGCCTAGTGGTATAAATGTTGAAATATCGAGAAATCATAGCGGAATCAAATTTTAGCCTGCGGTTTGAATAGAAGCAAAACAAAACGGACATAGAATCACAGTTATCATCTCAGAATAATTTGTATGTTTGAAGATAAGATTACGTAGATCGATTACAATGTAAAAGTATCTCAATCTCAAATGGCCATTGCCGTACGCGACAGGAATAGAGAGAACGTTAGAGTATGAAAGAAATATATTTTAGTATTATCATAGTGCCCGCCTACCCGGGAACTATTGCAAATAGTACCCATGTGTGTAGCCAATCAGAATCCTGTATTCTGTCACGTGATTTACTAATTTAGTATATATATAGAGGTTACAGAGCGGTATACGTGCCCCGAAACGTTATATTTAGCGTCACGGTACGTAAAACTCTTCATTCATTGAGCGGTATACGTCCCGTGTGAGGATGCCCAGCCTTGCACGATAAAAACCCCTCTGCGGTCTTTCGATGAAGAGTAGGTGTGATAACGCCGGCCCAGAGGATAGGTATAGGTACAGGTTATAGTTTAAATATTTTTACATAGATAAATTAGAAGGGCTTCAAACTTATAGAATCTATATACCAAATTGATAGGCTAGGTTCCTTCCTTTCCCCCTGCTCCTGATGGGTAGGGCTACATGTAGTTACTGCTAGACGATGCCATGGACCTTTTAGGATCTAGGAGTCGTCTTCCAAATTAATAGATATAGGTATAGCAGACGACTCCTCACTCTATGCTTTCTCTATATACTTTGCTCTTCCTACTTTTCTCGTGCCCCGAAACGTTTTATAAAGCGTCACGGTACGTAAAACTCTTCTTCTTCAGCGGTATACTTTATTATGTATATAGAGGTTACAGAGCGGTATACTTTATTATATACATATAGAGGTTACAGAGCGGTATATTTTATTATATATATGTAGAGGTTACAGAGCGGTATACTTTATTATATATATGTATAGGTTACAAAGCGGTATTCTTCATTATATATAAGTAGAGGTTACAGAGCGGTATACTTTATTATATATAAGTAGAGGTTACAGAGCGGTATATTTTATTATATACATATAGAGGTTACAGAGCGGTATACTTTATTATATATATGTAGAGGTTACAGAGCGATATACTTTATTATACATATAGAGGTTACAGAGTGGTATACTTTATTATATACATATAGAGGTTACAGAGCGGTATACTTTATTATATACATATAGAGGTTACAGAGCGGTATATTTTATTATATATATGTAGAGGTTACAGAGCGGTATACTTAATTATATATATGTAGAGGTTACAGAGCGGTATATTTTATTATATATATGTAGAGGTTACAGAGCGGTATTCTTTATTATATATATGTAGAGGTTACATAGCGGTATACTTTATATACATATAGAGGTTACATAGCGGTATACTTTATTATATATATGTAGAGGTTACAGAGCGGTATACTTTAGTACTTTATTATATATATGTAGAGGTTACAGAGCGGTATATTTTATTATATATATGTAGAGGTTACATAGCGGTATACTTTATTATATATATGTAGAGGTTACAGAGCGGTATACTTTATTATATATATGTAGAGGTTACAGAGCGGTATACTTTAGTATACATATAGAGGTTACAGAGCGGTATACTTTATATACATGTAGAGGTTACATAGCGGTATACTTTATTATATATATGTAGAGGTTACAGAGCGGTATACTTTAGTATACATATAGAGGTTTCAGAGCGGTATATTTTATTATATATATGTAGAGGTTACAGAGCGGTATACTTAATTATATATATGTAGAGGTTACAGAGCGGTATATTTTATTTTATTACATAATTTGTTTACACCAATCTATATATGAAGAAATATAATATTTTCAACTATTACACCGACCGTTCAATAAAACCTTGTTATATTGCACGGTTCGAAGTTATATTGCACGCTCCCATGGAAACGTTATATTGCACGGTTCGAGATGTTATATTGCACGGCTTTAGGAACACCTCGCTGTTGTTGTCTAGTTTTGTAGAAAACCTCCGAGGAATCGCGCGTAACAGTGAGTTACGTTATTATGACGTCACAAAGGTTCACGTTCAATTTCGCGCTAGCTTTATAGATCTCGAAACAAGCACGTCATGTAGACGTTTATCGAGTAGAGGACGGACACGGCGAATGTATTAGATCAAAAGGCTGCATGCAGGTCTAATATTGTTAAAGAAGACAATAAGACATCCAAACCGGAGTTACAACGTGACGTACGTGGTTTATACGTCAATCTTCAATAGGATTTGAAGCTTTTCCGTACGGTACGGTGCTGATGATTTTGTTAAGTGATTGTCGTATTCATTTTATAATAATATTCAACTGAAAAACTTGTGATTATGTAATAAAACAAATATTTCATGGGTTACTGTGCTCTAGTTCATAATATTTACCCCTCGGTGATGGTAATCAACAAATATTATATTGCACTCGGCCTTCGGCCTCGTGCAATATTACATTTGTTGATTACCACCACCTCGGGTTAAATATTATGAACTAGAGCACAGTAGGCCATGAAATATTTGTATAATATATATGTAGAGGTTACAGAGCGGTATTCTTTATTATATATATGTAGAGGCTACAGAGCGGTATACTTTAGTATACATAAAGAGGTTTCAGAGCGGTATATTTTATTATATATATGTAGAGGTTACAGAGCGGTATTCTTTATTATATATATGTAGAGGTTACAGAGCGGTATACTTTAGTATACATATAGAGGTTACAGAGCGGTATATTTTATTATATATATGTAGAGGTTACAGAGCGTTATACTTTATTATATACATATAGAGGTTACAGAGTTGTATACTTTAGTATTTATAAAGGGGTTACAGAGCGGTATACTTTAGTATACATATAGAGGTTACAGAGCGGTATTCTTTATTATATATATGTAGAGGTTACAGAGCGGTATACTTTATTATATATATGTAGAGGTTACAGAGTTGTATACTTTAGTTTATATAAAGGGGTTACAGAGCGGTATACTTTAGTATACATATAGAGGTTACAGAGCGTATGCTTTAGTATATATATAGAGGTTACAGAGCGTATGCTTTAG
Source organism: Argopecten irradians irradians (assembly GCA_004382745.1). Classification (NCBI taxonomy): domain Eukaryota; kingdom Metazoa; phylum Mollusca; class Bivalvia; order Pectinida; family Pectinidae; genus Argopecten; species Argopecten irradians. The sequence continues at coordinate 2,100,665 of SAYR01062279.1, read as the reverse complement.
TATACATACATGTATAGAGGTTACAGAGTTGTATACTTTAGTTTATATAAAGGGGTTACAGAGCGGTATACTTTAGTATATATAAAGGGGTTACAGAGCGGTATACTTTAGTATATAGAGAGAGGTTACAGAGCGGTATACTTTAGTATATAGAGAGAGGTTACGGAGCGGTATACTTGAGTATTTATAAAGGGGTTACAGAGCGGTATACTTTAGTATATATAAAGGGGTTACAGAGCGGTATTCTTTAGTATATATAAAGGGGTTACAGACCGGTATACTTTAGTATATATATAGAGGTTACAGAGCGGTATACTTGATTATATATATGTAGAGGTTACAGACCGGTATACTTTAGTATATATATAGAGGTTACAGAGTGGTATACTTTAGTATATATGAAGGGGTTACAGAGCGGTATACTTTAGTATATATAAAGGGGTTACAGAGCGGTATACTTTAGTATATATATTGAGGTTACAGAGCGGTATACTTTAGTATATATAAAGGGGTTACAGAGCGGTATACTTTAGTATATATAAAGGGGTTACAGAGCGGTATACTTCAGTATATATATTGAGGTTACAGAGCGGTATACTTTAGTATATATATTAGTCCGCTAAACCTGCCTATATTATTAGGCTTTTTTAAAAAAACAATTTTGCCTAATATATAGTCAGCTCGCGGTACCTCTTAAAAATGTGAAATCGTAGGCCAGATTTGGCCTACGCTACGTCAGCGGCATATTTCTAATATATCGTCCATGCAATGCCAGGAAAACGTACACATACCTTTATATTGGGATCTTATGTACTCCTTTGCCCCCATGTTACATCCCATTTATGAAATTAAACAACTGTGTACAATGAAATACTTCCGAGACCCTTCTATTTCACACATTTGTAATGGCCGCCGTATACACATTTAGTAGAGCAAACGGCAGCCAATCAACTTCGCTTCCGGTTTTATTTTTAAATAATTCATTTTTGCTTGTTACGAGCATTTTCATTGGCTTAAAAATTTACTTTATCAGCCCATAAAGGAAAAAATGGCGTCGCCGTTTGTAACGTCGCTTCTGATTGGCTGAGATGACGGCGTAATAATTTCATAGACAAAAGAGTCCCAAAATGAATTTTAAATGTTGAAGAGATTATCTTTAGTAAATTGAATTATAAGGATTAATTTGAATATATTTTTTATGTTATGGAGATATAACACAAAAATCTGAGTGTACTCTCATCATAAACCGCTTCGCGGTTTATTTAGAGTACACTCAGATTTTTGTGTTATATCTCCATAACATAAAAAATCTATTCAAGTTAATCCTTAAATATCCACGTGTAGTTGAAAGATAAACAAAATTCTACCGTGTATATGCTACATGTATATGAAACGTGAATATCGCGAAAGTTATGCGGTACCAGCAATAGTCGTGTTCAATTTGAATATTTGACAACATGTCGTGTATGTCGACCATGATTTTACTTTAAAAACTCTAACTGGCTAGCAATTTGTTTATCTTTCAACTACACGTGGATATTTAAAAATAAAACCGGAAGCGAAGTTGATTGGCTGCCGTTTGCTCTACTAAATGTGTATACGGCGGCCATTACAAATGTGTGAAATAGAAGGGTCTCGGAAGTATTTCATTGTACACAGTTGTTTAATTTCATAAATGGGATGTAACATGGGGGCAAAGGAGTACATAAGATCCCAATATAAAGGTATGTGTACGTTTTCCTGGCATTGCATGGACGATATATTAGAAATATGCCGCTGACGTAGCGTAGGCCAAATCTGGCCTACGATTTCACATTTTTAAGAGGTACCGCGAGCTGACTATATATTAGGCAAAAATTTTTTTTTTAAAAAGCCTAATAATATAGGCAGGTTTAGCGGACTATATATATACGTCCCGAATTTTAACAAGACCCCTGCTACCAGGATAAGTCCATATATATGTTAACTATAATAATTCCACATGTCCCTGTATGTGGGCGATATCACAGGACACTGTGAATACACTATCTCTGCAAATAAAGCCGTTTTAAAGGCCCGGTTATATTTATCAGAAAATATCAGCGTAAGTATGATAATTAAATGTATTTATTTTTAGTAAAAATTGAAGTACTTCCAAATGAATGCGGGCGGAGAAAGTGTATCATAGAGTCACTTAGAATATTGAATTGTTGGCTAAAAATTCCCCACTTCAGTGTCAATTTGGTTGGACTGTAATTCTGTTTGTGTGACGTCATTAATTATTGATGCGTTTTACAGACCCGGTCCAATCAAATATTCATTTATGTATGAAATCGACTTAGAAATAGGCAAACCATGCATACAAACAATCGAATTAGCCGTACTATATCAAACTATTCACCACCTACTTAATTAGATTACGGCTGTAACGGATTATGTTTTAAACAGTTCAGAGCAATCAAGCATATTATTAGTATTGATACGCATTAACGAATTAAAAGCAATCATAAGGAACGCACAAAAATACTAAATACGTCTACTTTAGTGTCCATTATACAAAAAATTTCTACTTTAGTGTCCGTTATATAAAACCTGTCTACTTTAGTATCCGTTACACAAAATATTTCTACTTTAGTATCCGTTATACAAAATATTTCTACTTTAGTGTCAGTTATACAAAATATTTCTACTTTAGTATCCGTTATACAAAATATTTCTACTTTAGTGTCCGTTATACAAAACATGTCTACTTTAGTGTCCTTTATACAAAATATGTCTACTTTAGTGTCCGTTATACAAAATATTTCTACTTTAGTGTCCGTTATACAAAACATGTCTAATTTAGTGTCCGTTATACAAAATATGTCTACTTTAGTATCCGTTATACAAAATATTTCTACGTTAGTGTCCGTTATACAAAACATGCCTACTTTAGTATCCGTTATACAAAACATGTCTACTTTAGTGTCCGTTATACAAAACATGTCTACTTTATTTTAGTGTCCGTTATACAAAATATGTCTACTTTAGTATCCGTTATACAAAATATTTCTACTTTAGTGTCCGTTATACAAAACATGTCTACTTTAGTATCCGTTATACAAAATATTTCTACTTTAGTGTCCGTTATACAAAACATGTCTACTTTAATTTAGTGTCCGTTATACAAAATATGTCTACTTTAGTGTCCGTTATACAAAATATTTCTACTTTAGTGTCCGTTATACAAAACATGTCTACTTTAGTTTAGTGTCCGTTATACAAAATATGTCTACTTTAGTATCCGTTATACAAAATATTTCTACTTTAGTGTCCGTTATACAAAACATGTCTACTTTAGTATCCGTTATACAAAATATTTCTACTTTAGTGTCCGTTATACAAAACATGTCTACTTTAATTTAGTGTCCGTTATACAAAATATGTCTACTTTAGTGTCCGTTATACAAAATATTTCTACTTTAGTGTCCGTTATACAAAACATGTCTACTTTAATTTAGTGTCCGTTATACAAAATATGTCTACTTTAGTATCCGTTATACAAAATATTTCTACTTTAGTGTCCGTTATACAAAACATGTCTACTTTAATTTAGTGTCCGTTATACAAAATATGTCTACTTTAGTATCCGTTATACAAAATATTTCTACTTTAGTGTCCGTTATACAAAACATGTCTACTTTAATTTAGTGTCCGTTATACAAAATATGTCTACTTTAGTATCCGTTATACAAAATATTTCTACTTTAGTGTCCGTTATACAAAACATGTCTACTTTAGTATCCGTTATACAAAATATTTCTACTTTAGTGTCCGTTATACAAAACATGTCTACTTTAATTTAGTGTCCGTTATACAAAATATGTCTACTTTAGTGTCCGTTATACAAAATATTTCTACTTTAGTGTCCGTTATACAAAACATGTCTACTTTAATTTAGTGTCCGTTATACAAAATATGTCTACTTTAGTATCCGTTATACAAAATATTTCTACTTTAGTGTCCGTTATACAAAACATGTCTACTTTAATTTAGTGTCCGTTATACAAAATATGTCTACTTTAGTGTCCGTTATACAAAATATTTCTACTTTAGTGTCCGTTATACAAAACATGTCTACTTTAATTTAGTGTCCGTTATACAAAATATGTCTACTTTAGTATCCGTTATACAAAACATGTCTACTTTAGTGTCCGTTATACAAAACATGTCTACTTTAATTTAGTGTCCGTTATACAAAATATGTCTACTTTAGTGTCCGTTATACAAAATATTTCTACTTTAGTGTCCGTTATACAAAACATGTCTACTTTAATTTAGTGTCCGTTATACAAAATATGTCTACTTTAGTATCCGTTATACAAAATATTTCTACTTTAGTGTCCGTTATACAAAACATGTCTACTTTAATTTAGTGTCCGTTATACAAAATATGTCTACTTTAGTATCCGTTATACAAAATATTTCTACTTTAGTGTCCGTTATACAAAACATGTCTACTTTAGTGTCCGTTATACAAAATATGTCTACTTTAGTATCCGTTATACAAAATATTTCTACTTTAGTGTCCGTTATACAAAACATGTCTACTTTAATTTAGTGTCCGTTATACAAAATATGTCTACTTTAGTATCCGTTATACAAAATATTTCTACTTTAGTGTCCGTTATACAAAACATGTCTACTTTAATTTAGTATCCGTTATAAAAAATATGTCTACTTTAGTATCCGTTATACAAAATATGTCTACTTTAGTATCCGTTATACAAAACATGTCTACTTTAATTTAGTGTCCGTTATACAAAATATGTCTACTTTAGTGTCCGTTATACAAAATATTTCTACTTTAGTGTCCGTTATACAAAACATGTCTACTTTAATTTAGTGTCCGTTATACAAAATATGTCTACTTTAGTATCCGTTATACAAAATATTTCTACTTTAGTGTCCGTTATACAAAACATGTCTACTTTAATTTAGTGTCCGTTATACAAAATATGTCTACTTTAGTGTCCGTTATACAAAATATTTCTACTTTAGTGTCCGTTATACAAAACATGTCTACTTTAATTTAGTGTCCGTTATACAAAATATGTCTACTTTAGTATCCGTTATACAAAATATTTCTACTTTAGTGTCCGTTATACAAAACATGTCTACTTTAATTTAGTGTCCGTTATACAAAATATGTCTACTTTAGTGTCCGTTATACAAAATATTTCTACTTTAGTGTCCGTTATACAAAACATGTCTACTTTAATTTAGTGTCCGTTATACAAAATATGTCTACTTTAGTATCCGTTATACAAAATATTTCTACTTTAGTGTCCGTTATACAAAACATGTCTACTTTAATTTAGTGTCCGTTATACAAAATATGTCTACTTTAGTGTCCGTTATACAAAATATTTCTACTTTAGTGTCCGTTATACAAAACATGTCTACTTTAATTTAGTGTCCGTTATACAAAATATGTCTACTTTAGTATCCGTTATACAAAATATTTCTACTTTAGTGTCCGTTATACAAAACATGTCTACTTTAATTTAGTGTCCGTTATACAAAATATGTCTACTTTAGTGTCCGTTATACAAAATATTTCTACTTTAGTGTCCGTTATACAAAACATGTCTACTTTAATTTAGTGTCCGTTATACAAAATATGTCTACTTTAGTATCCGTTATACAAAATATTTCTACTTTAGTGTCCGTTATACAAAACATGTCTACTTTAATTTAGTGTCCGTTATACAAAATATGTCTACTTTAGTGTCCGTTATACAAAATATTTCTACTTTAGTGTCCGTTATACAAAACATGTCTACTTTAATTTAGTGTCCGTTATACAAAATATGTCTACTTTAGTATCCGTTATACAAAATATTTCTACTTTAGTGTCCGTTATACAAAACATGTCTACTTTAATTTAGTGTCCGTTATACAAAATATGTCTACTTTAGTGTCCGTTATACAAAATATTTCTACTTTAGTGTCCGTTATACAAAACATGTCTACTTTAATTTAGTGTCCGTTATACAAAATATGTCTACTTTAGTATCCGTTATACAAAATATTTCTACTTTAGTGTCCGTTATACAAAACATGTCTACTTTAATTTAGTGTCCGTTATACAAAATATGTCTACTTTAGTGTCCGTTATACAAAATATTTCTACTTTAGTGTCCGTTATACAAAACATGTCTACTTTAATTTAGTGTCCGTTATACAAAATATGTCTACTTTAGTATCCGTTATACAAAATATTTCTACTTTAGTGTCCGTTATACAAAACATGTCTACTTTAATTTAGTGTCCGTTATACAAAATATGTCTACTTTAGTGTCCGTTATACAAAATATTTCTACTTTAGTGTCCGTTATACAAAACATGTCTACTTTAATTTAGTGTCCGTTATACAAAATATGTCTACTTTAGTATCCGTTATACAAAATATTTCTACTTTAGTGTCCGTTATACAAAACATGTCTACTTTAATTTAGTGTCCGTTATACAAAATATGTCTACTTTAGTGTCCGTTATACAAAATATTTCTACTTTAGTGTCCGTTATACAAAACATGTCTACTTTAATTTAGTGTCCGTTATACAAAATATGTCTACTTTAGTATCCGTTATACAAAATATTTCTACTTTAGTGTCCGTTATACAAAACATGTCTACTTTAATTTAGTGTCCGTTATACAAAATATGTCTACTTTAGTGTCCGTTATACAAAATATTTCTACTTTAGTGTCCGTTATACAAAACATGTCTACTTTAATTTAGTGTCCGTTATACAAAATATGTCTACTTTAGTATCCGTTATACAAAATATTTCTACTTTAGTGTCCGTTATACAAAACATGTCTACTTTAATTTAGTGTCCGTTATACAAAATATGTCTACTTTAGTGTCCGTTATACAAAATATTTCTACTTTAGTGTCCGTTATACAAAACATGTCTACTTTAGTGTCCGTTATACAAAATATGTCTACTTTAGTATCCGTTATACAAAATATTTCTACTTTAGTGTCCGTTATACAAAACATGTCTACTTTAGTGTCCGTTATACAAAATATGTCTACTTTAGTGTCCGTTATATAAAATATTTCTACTTTAGTATCCGTTATACAAAATATTTCTACTTTAGTGTCCGTTATACAAAATATGTCTACTTTAGTACCGTTGTATAAGATATTTATACTTTAGTGTCCGTTTTTCAAAATATGTCTACTTTAGTATCCGTTATACAAAACATGTCTACTTTAGTGTCGTTATATAAAATATTTCTACTTTAGAGTCCGTTATACAAAATATTTCTACTTTAGTGTCCGTTATACAAAATATTTCTACTTTAGTGTCTGTTATACAAAATGTTTCTACTTAAGTGTCCGTTATACAAAATATTTCTACTTTAGTGTCCGTTATACAAAATATGTCAATTTTAGTACATTGTCTCATGTCCATTCCGGATTATAAGTATTGTTATGAAGCAGAATCTAGGTTTCACAAGTATTCTTTTCTTACAACTCTTGCTCAAGCTAAAAATACACTACAGTAAAAAATCTCACATGACGTATCATAGGGTTTCTCATGCCCAAAATAGATTGTCACTAATTGTTTATTTTAGTGTTCGCATAATAAATGGCAAATGTGTTCCACAATAGTACATTTAAATGCTGCGAAAATTAACTTGTACTAATCATGATTATAACCATACTGACGCTTTCCCTACATGTACTAGGGTTGACGTACACCGTGCATACAATTTATAAAATGAGTATCGTTTACTATCAGAACATTTTTTCCGATAATTTTTATCATCTATTTTTGTGAATTTATTTATTTGATATCGCAAGTATTTAAAAATAAATTATGTATTTATTTGATATGACAAAATAGGGGATTTGTGTTGATTCTGCTTCTCAAAATAAAAAATAAATGTACAACCTGGTAGTGATACGAACAATGAAGCTTCAGCGCAGGGTGCCACGTCTCAACCATCTGAGCTGCACAGACTTCATGCTAAATTTGTTCTTACTTTAATACATGAGCAGTCTGGGTGTTTTTGAATTTCATCAATCACGTTTTCATCATTTTTCAGCGCGAGCGCATTGGAGGACCACTTTTTGGTAATGGGAGTAAAGTTTTATACCCTGATCAAAACCTATAGTAAAAGTTGTTCCTATGATGTAAAAAAGAGAATTTTAAGTCGCGAAAAGCATTACCAAGTCACATATCGCACGAGGATGCAACTTTGTGGTCATTTAATCGATTATTTACTGCAATTGAAAAAACTACATTTTCTCAAATAAGATCATTTATTTATCAGATATGTTTATTTTTGGATGAAACGGACCTATATGCGCCATATTTGTTAATGGAGTAAGTGGCAGTAACTCTTTCTGTCATACACTCGCCACAAGTTTCTAGACTATTGAATATTGCATGAATTGCCATTTATGTATTCCTCAGAATATATAAATATTCATCACAAGGTATAACGCTCAATAGGGACGATGGAGCTGTGTAAAGCAACGCTATTAAAAACAATAGATAATCACTATAGTTATACGGTTGAAAATTAGGATCAATAAGAAAATGAAGTTCATTAACCTAATCAAAAAAGAAATCCTATTTTTACATCTTAATACTCCGACATGATCAACAATGTAAATTGACATCAATATTTAAATTATGACAAAATAAATACACCCAGTCATAGGAATGTTGTATTTATAGCCTATAGCCTGTTGTTTTCTCTCCACGTTCGCCAGCCGTGACGCTGCTCTGCCGTTTGACATTGCGATATTGTCTTATCAATATTAACCAATATGCATACATATACATGTATATAGACTGTCTATCCCCCAGAAATGCATGATATATGCTGAAACCTCTCTCAATAATTGATAACAGCAGGCCAGGTTTGACAAGACACGGGTAATGAACGGGAGTTATATGTTTAATACTCTCAAATGTAATGTACGGTATCTCCCTGCTGATTTAGTTTTTCTGTGTTTCAAGGATGTCTGTCTTTTTTTTTTAAATATACATGTTGATGTGAATTAAATTTTCAAGCAATCTCTATAGTTTGTCTATTTACCTAAAATGGGAGTGCATATATTATTTGTAACGCCATTAAGAGCCATATTGGAAAGCTGAAATGATATCAGTAACGATGTATTTCCCTCGGTTAGTGGTGTACATATATACGGTTATACTTACATAAAATGAAGTTATAAAAATGTAGTTATACTTACATAAAATGTAGTTATACTTATACATAAAATGAATTTATACTTGTACATAAAATGTAGTTATAAAATGTAGTTATACTAATACATAAAATGTAGTTATACTTATACATAAAATGTAGTTATAAAATGTAGTTATACTTATACATAAAATGTAGTTATACTTATACATAAAATAAATGTATTTATAAAATGTAGTTATACTTATACATAAAATGTAGTTATACTTATACATAAAATGTAGTTATACTTACATAAAATGTAGTTATACTAATACATAAAATGTAGTTATAAAATGTAGTTATACTTATACATAAAATGTAGTTATAAAATGTAGTTATACTTAGTAGTTATTCAGGCATAAAATGTAAATAAATTCCATTTTATAACACCGCTCCACCCTTGACCCATGGTTTTCTTACTAGTATCACAAGTTTGTAAAAACCTAACAATATATGTTTACGATATGCGACCTAAGCAGAAAAAACTGTCTAAAGTAAAACACCAAATTACATTTATGTAGGCCATCTTACTGGCAGTATCGTCAATCAGCCTGTGCTTGAATAGCCCTCCATTTCATTTATATTTTTTTCTTTTTTTTTTTTATCTTACTTTCTTTGTTTCATTCATTCTTTCTTTCTACTTTTAACATAAACCCTTTTCAGAACTGTTTGGCGTAATTTCGTGTTTCTTATACGACGTACAGTCTACAGAAATTAAGCTGATTTAGAAAGGTGATTAGTAATTAAGCGTCACATTGTTTTAAATTTCGTTTTTGTATCGTTTTATCGTTTTACTTCAATTGACAATGAATTACTAGGATACATGCAGAGAGAGACAGAGGTGGGAGAGAGAGAGAGAGAGGGGGGGGGGGAGAGAGAGAGAGAGAGGTCTACATGGAAATCAGTCACTTGTCAGTAAATAAAAAAAATCTCCTAATATAAGGATCCTGGTAATTTCAATCAGAATGTCACATAAATAGATGATTACAGATACAATACGTGTATATACACCAGGGGCGTAGGAAGCGGGGGGCAGGGGGGGCAACTGCCCCCCCCCCCGTTCCCCAGGACGGGGGGGGGCAAACATGTCTTTTGCCCCCCCCCACTATTTCGCCGACTGAAATTTTCTAAAAATGCTTATTTGAAAGAAAAAAGGGTCCTCCTACACATTTTTCGTACTTCATTCTAGAAAATTTTCCGCTGCGCGGCGCATTTCCTAAAACGTTCAAGCACATAATGTCAAACCTTAAATAGTGAAAATTCAATACACACAAACTTGACTAAAAATGTCCATCAAAGGATTCTATGTGCTATTTAAAAAAATGTCTCTTAAAAGATCAATTTGTTTATATGTCTTAGCGAGACAATTAATTCATTTTTTTATGTTACACAACAATGTGCTGATGGTGTGAAGCCGGTATATTCAGATCGAGTAGGGTTGCATAATGTTATGACGACACAATTATCATTTCTAAATGCAGGTAGCTTTAAATCGAAAAAATACCATGCTAAGAACGCTTTATACTCATTAAACTTTATCGTAAAACTCATCTCAGCCATTCTAAATCGTAATTTTTTTCCAGGGGGAGACCCCCGGACCCCCCTAACACCAAATTCTCACGCTTTTGGGCGCTCGCAAATTCATCAAAATGCATCGTAAAAATCATCTAAGCCATTCTAAATCGTATTTTGTTCCCCGGGGGAGACCCCCGGACCCCCAAACACCAAAATCTTGCGCTGTCGGGCTATCGCAAAATCATCAAAATACATAAAACTCATCCCGGGGGTCACCCTCAGATCCCTAATAAAACACCAAAATCTCGCGCCTTCGACGCTCACACGCTAATTCGGCCAATTTGCGTATTCGTTAATTTCCTTTTAGCGACCCCACTGTCTATAAATGTGTACAAGGATTAAATTTAGTGATATATGAAAAATGTACATAAAGCATATATTATATGGTTGGGAGTTGAATTAATCTCCTCCTGTAGGTGTGGCGTTTTTTTTTTTTTTTTTTTTTACAAAATATTGAGGACCTTTGCCCCCCCCCCCCATGACGTTTCATCTTCCTACGCCACTGTACACAGAAATTTCTATCACAATTCGTCAACTTCTGCATATCTTAGGTGATCGGAAATCTTATAAATTTTATGGTTCAGCTAACACGTCTCCCTTCAGTGATTTTGTTAAAAATATTAATCTCATACATGTGCCAGCCGGACACATGGCTGATACATGTGGAGGCGGGCACTGGTCCAATCCTATGTATTGTATAACGATGTGAACATCCAACTCGCCATCAATCATTACTGAATTATTGATTATGTACCTTTTCACTACAAAGTAAAGCGGCCGATAAGGGCTGAATAATTTACGCAATGGCTCGTCCTGTGCTGGGGTTCACTCTGCTGTCACTCAAGTAACAGGATTCCAATTAAAACCACTTGTTGTAATGTGCATCCTAATTTATCTTATTAATGACTCACACAGTCTGTATAGTTTCATAAAAATTACCAAAATGTTGAAAATTAAAAAAAAAAAAAAAAAAAAAAATCCTAACGTTTCCGTATAGTACTGTGCTGCTGAACTAAAACATCAATTATGAATTGACAATATCCTTTTATGTTTTATCTCACAATCAACAAAACGGTAATTATATATAAACGTTAGGATTTCCAACATATTGATACTATACAGAGGAGTTTGTCAATATATATTTTTTTATTTATGTACCTTACACATATTTCATTTTTTAATGTAAACGGACAATTAAGTGAAGATGATTTTCCTATATAATCACGAAGTAAATATAGCATAAAAAATGATATTTATGGTGGTATTATAATAATCACCAAATAATGACAATCTCTAATGTTGACGGTTATCACTGACATACTATAGATGTGTTGCCATGGATACTTACTTATATACTTACTATATACCCAAACGACATTTTATTCCGTTACTAATTGGTTTCCATATCACACACTGTCTTAATCCGTGAACGTTTGACATTTTCTTTAAAAATTCTGTATCAATAAATTATACGGCACATTTCAATATTTTTTACAGATTCCGGTTTACACCATTATTGATGACGGTGTGCATTTCTATATCCACAACTTCCACGTCACAAAGCCCGACCCCCGGTACATGACACATCTACAGTCTACGTATGTCGTAAATAATTTGTAGTTAGCCCGCCCCCATATGCTCACAATCTCCCCTTTCCGCCCACCGTTATAACCTGAAACAACAACTGAGTTCCCGTTGATGGTGTCCATATCGATATGTAATAGATCACTTGATTTATATCAAATTTTTTTTACTATAGGAACAATCACCCGAGGAACAGAAACCCGAGGAGGAACAGACACCCGAGGAACTGAGGAACAGACACCCGAGGAACTGAGGAACAGACACCTGATCGAGGAACAGACACCCGAGGAGGAACAGACACCCGAGGAGGAACAGACACCCGAGGAGGAACAGACACCCGAGGAACTGAGGAACAGACACCTGATCGAGGAACAGACACCCGGGGAACTTAGGAACAGCCACCTTAGGAACAGACACCCTATCGAGGAACAGACACCCGTGGAACAGACACCCGGGGAACTCAGGAACAGCCACCGAGGAGGAACAGACAAGGCGGTATCCGAGGGTAGAGCGAGAACATGTTCTCATGAATTCTCGCCCAAACAACGTGAACTTAACCTAAGAACTAATATGGCGATTGCCGATTAGGGAACTTGGAAACATTAGCAATTTATCAATTTTAAGATGATAATCTTAACATTGAAAATGAAACCGAATCGGAGACATTTCTTTATATGCATATAACAATCCTGAAAAAACCCCACTTATAATGTTGAACGTAAATTGATAAAAAAAAAGAAAAAAAATCAGACTTGAAAAGATAGATTTCACATATTTAATGTCATTTGATTAGACAATATTTGTGTGCCTAATACATAAGTGATGTGCCAGCCAAAGTTTCTCGCATTTATAAGTAAACAAGTGACGTGTACGGCAACGTTACGTCAATATAAAGAAATCATTGTAAATGTCAATAAACTAACTTCACAGCATTTGACGACCTGTTAGTACAAAAAAAATGTAAATTCACATTCACATCATTATTTTAAATCTTATAATCACACTTCACGGTCACAGACAAGAAAGTCAAATTGAAGCGAAAGGCTAACCATTACTTTAAATTTGCCGCCATTTTTGTTCTTGATGGTGTAAGATTTTGTTCGAGAACAATGTTCTTGTTTCATGTTCATTGCCTTTGGACGAAATTGTCTCCGAAGAACAGTGTTCTTGTATTAAGAATATGTCCCAAGGACGACCCGACTGAGGAACAGCCACTCGAGGAACAATTGAGGTTCCCTTGGCATCGCCTCACTTTTGGCCTTGAGTTGAGCGTTCGCCCCTGTGAGGAAGGCTCTGGGTTCTGTCCCCTGGCCGAGACACACCAAAGTCTATAAAAGTGGTAGTTTCTGCTCCTGCTTAGCGCTCAGCATACAGGGAGTGGGACGACTGGTTGGCCCGTTGTCAGTGTAATGTGACCGGGTGGGGTGTGTTGCTTGGTGTCTTCGGCGGCATGCTTCAGTGATATAGCACTATAAAAAGGGCAACAGTTCCACTATACAAGAAGACACAACACGAATATACCGCAGTCTCCCAAAACACGCACCTCGCACAACATACACGCAACACTACGCATACATGGGAGGCCGTCCTTACATGACCATAGCTGTTAATAGGACGTTAATAAATCAAACAAACAAACAAACAATTGAGGTTCAGTCACCCGAGGATCAGACACCCGAGGAACTGAAGAATAGCCACTCGGGGAACAGACACCCGAGGAAGTGGGGAACAACCACCCAAGAAACAAAAACTACTTGTCACATACAATTTTGGTCAATTGATGGGGTGATGCTTATAATTTAGACGGAAATCCACGGGTCACCGGTCTGTCGTTTGTCACAAATGATAAACAAACGACAGAGCGTGACGCGTGAGTTTCCGACGATGATTTTGACAGTATACTACCGAAGTATCTTGTTTTCTTTCTGAAATTGTTAACGAGAGGTTCGTTAATTATAACTTAATTTATAATTCATAACAATATATAAATTAAGTGTTTAGCTTTGTCATGGGGGCGTACTGTCAGGGTTAAAGGTAACTAGAACAGTCATCCGTGGAACAGTCAACAGAACAACAGACACCCGTGGAACAGTTACTCGAGGAACAGTCACCAGAGGAACAGTCGTCAGAGGAAAAGTCACCGGAGGAAAAGTCACTAGAGGAACAGACACCAGAGGAACAGACACCAGAGGAAAAGTCACTAGAGGAACAGTCACTAGAAGACAGACACCAGAGGAACAGACACCGGAGGAACAGACACCAGAGGAATAGTCACCAGAGGAACAGACACCAGAGGAACAGACACCAGAGGAACAGTCACCAGAGGAACAGACAACAGAGGAAAAGTCACCAGAGGAACAGTCACTAGAGGAACAGACACCAGAGGAACAGACACCAGAGGAACAGACACCAGAGGAACAGACACCAGAGGAACAGACAACAGAGGAAAAGTCACCAGAGGAACAGTCACTAGAGGAACAGACACCAGAGGAACAGACACCAGAGGAAAAGTCACCAGAGGAACAGACACCAGAGGAAAAGTCACCAGAGGAACAGTCATTAGATGAACAGACACCAGAGGAACAGTCATCAGAGGAACAGACACCAAAGGAACAGTCACCAGAGGAACAGACACCAGAGGAACAGTCACCAGAGGAACAGTCACCAGAGGAACAGACACCAGAGGAACAGACACCAGAGGAACAGACACCAGAGGAAAAGACACCAGAGGAACAGACACCAGAGGAGAAGTCACCAGAGGAACAGTTATTAGAGGAACAGACACCAGAGGAACAGTCACCAGAGGAACAGACACCAGAGGAACAGTCACCAGAGGAACAGTCACCAGAGGAACAGACACCAGAGGAACAGACACCCGAGGAACAGACACCAGAGGAACAGACACCAGAGGAACAGACACCAGAGGAAAAGTCACCAGAGGAACAGACACCAGAGGAAAAGTCACCAGAGGAACAGTCACTAAATGTCACAGACAATTTTGGTAAGTAAATGGGGTGTGACTATAATTGAAAATCCACGATTTGCCGGTCTGTCGTTTTTATAAACGAAAGAGCGTTGACGCGTGAGTTCCCGGCGATTAGGGTTGAGGGAATTTACTGACATTTAAGAAAAGGAAAGAAAACAAATATGGTAAAATTAATTCGCAGGTCCCTATGTGTGGTATACAGGAGAATTCGGGTATGTATTGTAACTAATCAACACGTCCCTATGTGTGGTATACAGGAAAATTCGGGTATGTGCTGCAATAAATGCCCTGATTGTGGCATAAGGAGAATTCTGTTATATATTGTAACTAATTCACAGGTTCCTGTGATGAGTTGTACTAAGGGGGACTCGGCTGGTAAATAACTTTACAGACGGCTGACTGGGGTTTATACATCATTAATGGACCCGGTCAATATATTAGCTTGGGTGTTTTCAAAACAGAGAATGAAGTTATTAACTATTTAGTGTACACACTAAAACCGTACAGACCGTCTTACTAGTACCAGGCAACTAGCCGTATAAAAAATTCATCAGGAGCTTTTGGGTTCAGACCGACAAGTTTCGGGGCCGAAAATAGCCGCTTATCTCTCAGGCGATCCGCCAAAATATCGATAGGGGGGATATATGTCTCCGTTGTTGTATAGTATTTTTCCCACAAATTAAACTGAAATGAGAGAATGGCTGATGACGACAATACAATGTTAGCCGGTAATATTCGAGGGAGGGCAGTCTCGGTACATTTACATGTTAAATATATATGTGATTCTAGTTTTTTGTATTATAATTAACTATTGATTTTGAGATTCTAATGGTAAAATGTGTCAAGCCTATTATTCAATCCAGCCGGCTTATACCATCTGTATATGTGTAATACTGTCACCACAGGCCCCTAACTCTATCAATATACGTAATACGGTCGCCCACAAGCCCCTGGCTCTATAGATACAAATGTATACGGATACATCTTTGAATGTGTAATACTGTCGCCCACAGGCCCCTGGCTCTATATATATACGGACACCTCTATGTATGTGTAATATTGTCGCCACAGCCCCCTGGCTATATAGATATACGGATACCTCTGTATATGTATAATACTGTGACCACAAGCCCCTGGCTCTATAGATTTACGGATACCTCTTTGAATGTGTAAAACTGTCGCCCACAGGCCCCTGGCTCTATAGATATACGGACACCTCTATGCATGTGTAATACTGTGGCCAAAGGCCCCTGGCTTTATAGATATACGGACAACTCTATCTATGTGCAATACTGTCGTCCACAGGCCCCTGGCTCTATATATATATACGGACACCTATGTATATGTGTAATACTGTGACCACAAGCTCCTGGCTCTATAGATTTACGGATACCTCTTTGAATGTGTAAAACTGTCGCCCACAGGCCCCTGGTTCTATAGATATACGGACACCTCTATAATGTATTATACTGTCAACAACAGGACCTTGGATCTATAGATATAAGGATACCTCTATAATGTGCTACACTGTCGCCCACAGGGCCCTGGTTCTATAGATATAAGGAAACCTCTATAATGTATAATACTGTCAACAACAGGACATTATCTAATAGATATACGGATTCCTATGTATATGTTTAATACCTTGACCACAAGCCCCTGGCTCTATAGATATACGGATACCTCTTTGAATGTGTAAAACTGTCGCCCACAGGCCCCTGGTTCTATAGATATACGGACAACTCTATCTATGTGCAATACTGTCGTCCACAGGCCCCTGGTTCTATAGATATACGGACACATCTATAATGTATTATACTGTCAACAACAGGACCTTGGATCTATAGATATACGGATACCTCTATAATGTGCTACACTGTCGCCCACAGGGCCCTGGTCCTATAGATATAAGGAAACCTCTATAATGTATTATACTGTCAACAACCGGACCTTGGATCTATAGATATACGGATACCTCTATCATGTGCTATACCGTCGCACACAGGACCTTGGCTCTATAGATATAAGGAAACCTCTATAATGTGTCATACTGTCAACAACAGGACATTGGCTCTACAGATATACGGATACCTCTATAATGTGTCATACTGTCAACAACAGGACCTTGGCTCTATAGATATACGGATACCTCTATAATGTGTAATACTTTCAACAACAGGACCTTGGCTCTATAGATATAAGGAAACCTCTATAATGTGTAATACTGTCAACAACAGGACCTTGGCTCTATAGATATACGGATACCTCTATGATGTGTTATACTGTCAACAACAGGACCTTGGCTCTATAGATATACGGATACCTCTATAATGTGTAATAATGTCCACAACAGGACATGGACCATCTATATATGTGTAATACTGTGATCACTGGCATCTGGAGATACCAAACGTTATTGTCAAGAGGACTCGGGTGTTTAGGAAATACTAAACATTAGTGTCAAAAGGACTCGGGTGTTTAGGAGATACCAAACGTTAGTGTCAAGAGGACACGGGTGTTTGAGGAGATACCAAAACGTTAAGGTCAAGAGGACTCGGGTGGTTAGGAGATACCAAAACGTTAAGGTCAAAAGGACTCGGGTGTTTAGGAAATATCAAACGTTAGTGTCAAGAGGACTCTGGTGTTTGAGGAGATACCAAACGTTAGTGTTAAGAGGACTCGGGTGTTTAGGAGATAACAAACGTTAAGGTCAAAAGGACTCGGGTGTTTAGGAAAAACCAAACATTAGTGTCAAGAGGACTCTGGTCTTTGAGGAGATACCAAACGTTAGTGTCAAGAGGACTCGGGTATTTAGGAGATAACAAACGTTAGTGTCAAGAGGACTCGGGTGTTTGAGGAGATACCAAACATTAGTGTCAAGAGGACTCGGGTGTTTGAGGAGATACCAAACGTTAGTGTCAAGAAGATACCAAACGTTAGTGTCAAGAGGACTCTGGTGTTTGAGGGGATACCAAACGCTATTGTCAAGAGGACTCGGGTGTTTGAGAAGAAACAAATTCGAGATAAATCTACACAGACAATAAAAACACAATCACGAAAAAAAATATTCTAACAGGAAGGACTAAAAGCATAAAAGGTGATTTCTTTCTATCAAATAAACATAATCACATCCATCAATTTATCAATATTCATGATTTTGTGTAAAATTGCATATTTTTTTCTTCAATATATAATTTTACGGGCGATGATAAAACTATGAATATATTAAAACATATTCAAGCACTTGGTATGTAGATGACAAGCGGCATAAATACATATTAAAGTGAATAGTCGGGCAAAGGAAACCAGTCTAAATGCGTTCTTTGGCCTTCCAAAAGTCATTGTATACCATAATGATGGTTAAGTTCTGCTTACGGTGTCCAGTTTTGACCATTGAAATTTTGGGGAAGCCCCGTGTAAATTTAGCACAGTTCTAAATATAAATTCGCCAAACTCTTTGAAAACGAGGCTGCGTGGAACTGTCAACATGGACATGTGTTTCTCAGTCGTGTCGGTTTCGTTTCGTGTGATAAACCACTAATGCGGTATGCAAATTGTTGTTTTGAGATGATACATTTGATGCAAATGAAGTATTCTTACATTAATGACAATGCTTTGTAATCATTTTTCGATAAAAGCATCTTGTACATGGAAATCGACACAAATATTCGGCCGATGCAGAGATGGGGCCCCGGCAAGGGGCAATTATTGCAGCAT
>SAYR01062279.1:2052803-2080856 GCA_004382745.1 Argopecten irradians irradians | reverse complement strand
TTGACACGCAGGAAATGAAAAAAAATAAGCTCAAAATGGTCATTTTCAGCATTTTTTCATATTTGGCTTAACGCATAACACTTAACAATCAGTTATTTGACCTCTTATCAATCGTTAAAACAACTACAACAAAAACATATAGAAATGCAAAAGAGAATTGTTATACCATCATTTGGTTTACAAAACATCACCGGATGCGGCATATGATTGTTATTAAACTGCTAACACTACAGTTCCTGGTGTCTTGGAATTTCCTGAATATAACATTGGCTATTGACCGATTTATATCTTAACAAATTTGAATTTGAAGTTGGCTGAATATCTAAGTGGGACTTCAAAATAATCCATTTTCATGTTCGAAATTTTGTAGACTAGTAGCCTCTCAAACTGATTTATTACAGCAAAACGCTAACTAATAGCTATACAGGGTTGGGGTCAATTACATTGCAATGTAATTAATTACAATTACAATTACTTGGTCAAAACTCAATTACAATTACAATACAATTACTCAGTTTTGTAAATGTAATTAATTACAATTACAATTACATTCAAAAAGTAATTAATTACAATTACACATTACATTTCTTACTATGTTTTTATATGTTTATACCAAGGATTTAAAAGTGAGATATACGTCATTGCATATACACATTTGTATAATCATACACTGTAGCAGTTATACAGATATAATAAGTCAATTTAGTAAATTCTGATAGACACACATGTTCACTTCACATAAACCGCAAGGTACAATTGAGTATTGTAGGGTGTATTTGGTTTTACATGTACATTTTTATTGGACCTAGCAGTAATATTGTCAAATGCGTCAGCTTTATGTACAAGGTATTCATATTTTTTATTGCATTTTATCATCATTAGCATCTAAAATCATCATCAGACAGTCTGTATCTGTTCTGGTCGGAATACTTTACCAGAAATTAACACTAAACATTCTCTCTACTGGGAGCTGAAGTGGCTGTATAGCAAAGTACTTGCTAGCTAAAAAAGACGAATTTAGAAATCTGCAAGATAATCTTCCAGAACTTTAATGGGTCACAATATTTCTCTGTGCAAAATTCACTATGTAGATGCCTACAATTCATTGGATTTAAGACCTCAGTTGTGTCTCTTTCGTAACAGTGTTATTTATATTGTGGGAAAGAAAACTGAAAAAAAAAGTCTTCTGTTAATTATAATTTTCTTGGCAGGGGCAGTGAAGACAAATCTGAACTATCATCTATATTTTTGCCTTCATTAGATTTGCTAATTAGGTGATCAACAGGTGTTATATAAGCAAGACCTTTGTGAGTTGTAATCACAGGCTTTGTGTTCACAACTTCAAACTTGTAGTATTGCTTGAGGGTAAAACTACAGGTACCCATACTGTATACTATGGTTACTGTCTCACATATGTTACCTTGTTAAATTTCTACATAGCCAAATAATGTCATACATTCATTAATCTTGGTAATTATTTAGACATAAGTAAATATATAATGTAATTGAAAGTAATTGAAATGTAATTGTTAATTACACATTTTTATAATGTAATTAATTACAATTACAATTACATGTAATTGAAATATTTCTTAATTACAAATTACTTTCAATTACTTGAAAAAATGTAATTAATTGCAATTAATTACAATTACATTTTTAATTACCCCAACCCTGTAGCTATAGGGTATCAAATTAAAGTTCCGTAAATACCATGACACTTTTCGAAACATTTTGTGTCTTTTAGAATGAGCACATCCATTGTTTATTTACTGTGTATAACCGCAAGGAAATATACGATGGTTACTACAGTGTCACATATTTCTTCACTAGTCTTAATGCTAATCATTTTCGTTGTGGCGTGCTTTCTCGCCAGAGTGTCGTCTTCGACCTCGGTGACCTGATGTGACATTACATACCGAATTACCATCGTGGTTCTAACTTGTCAACTGTCATGGTCAGAGTTAAGATCAGAAACATCGACTTTCAGGGATATGGGTATTTTTTCTTTTCAACCATAGTTTCACCTAGATTCACATATCGTATATGGTGTTCCAGACTTCCCCGGCATGATGAGAAAAGGCACCAGATCAATATTCTGCGGAGGGTTGAGTTGTTCTCCTTAATTCGTATGAAGCACAATTCCCATTCTTGTGAACCTCAGTGACCATAGGTGGCACAGATGGATTCTTGAGGTCATAATGATGAGGTCTGCAGTGAAGTTTCACTCTTTGCCAAGTCTGGAAAGCACTTTAGAGAACTTTTACTGGAGAGTCTACAATGGTATTTTTGCGCATACACCAGATGTGACACAACCAGCACCTTCAAGGGAGTGGTAAAAGTCAGACCAATGAAAAAAACATTTATGCCCTCTATTAATGACCTCGATGATATCACCTTGCCATTTTAAGGTTGCACGAGGGTCCCACAGATTGATGAATAGTACTTCAATACGAATTATGGAGTTATGTGCTAAGGAGAACCAATTCCACCATTGGTAGAATGTGCATCTGGTGTAATTTCCATTATGCCGGAGAAGTCTGAAACAGCATATACGTACGATATGTTAGAATCTGAAAAAGATCCCACATCCCTGAACCTGTTGTTCCTGATATGAACTCTGGCCATGGATGGGTCATAAAAGACTAGAACAACACTGGTAATGCAGTGTCACATGAGCTCATCGACATCGAAGACGTCGATCTGGCTTTCGACGAATTGGATACTGATATCTCGAGTACTCTGATTCGGACTGCATGTACCAGCTACCAGATATGCCGAGTTTCTTCAGTGGATAGGTCAGTGAGGCGAGAAAGCACGCACAATGATAATGGTTATCATTGAAAACCAGTGAAAGACATATTAGTGACATTGTAGTAACCATCTGACATTTTGCTTATGCTATGCATAGAAAATAAACAATGAATGTGCTCATTTTCAAAGACACAAACGCTTTGCATGGGAACTGTTAATGATATTAACGGAAACACAGGCTTAGCTTAGGTTAGGTTTGTTGCGCTATCAGTAGGTGTTGTGTTATTTTTGAGACGCTGCTAATCTACAAAATTGAGGGTATAACAATTATTCTTTTTTTGCATTTCTATATGTTTTTGTTGTTGTTTTTGTTTTTACTGATTGATAGGAGTTTAAATAACTGATTACGAGTAATAATTTGTTGTAGGGAAACATTTCTGCTGCGTCAAGCCAAGTATGAAAAAATTGCTGAAAAATCACCATTTTGAGCTTAAAAGCTTTTTTTTTATTATTTTTTCCGTACAAATCACTAAACATATTGGATTATTTGGTCCTGATATGTATTTGTCGTTCTATTGTGGTCATTTTGATACCACATTTGTCTACTTTAGTTGAAAAATATCAGTGTTATGACTATTCTTCATTTTTTAGTGAAATTCGAGATGGTGGCCATCTTGATGACGTCATAACCGGAACCTATACAATGTTAACATAGGTTTTTGTTCTTGTTGTTGTTTAAACTGATTGATAAGTGGTCAAAAAACTTATTAGAAATAATAGATTGTTGTTGGGAAACATTTTTGCTGCGTCAAACAAAATATAAAAAAATTGCTGAAAAATCACCATTTTTGAGCTTTAAATCCGATTTTTTCATTTCCTGCGTAGAAATCACTACATATATTGGATTTTTTTGGTCGTGATATGTATTTGTTGTTCTATTGTGGTCATTTTGATACCTCATTTGTCTACTTCAGTTGAAAAATGTTAATGTTATGACTATTTTTCAATTTTTAGTGAAATTCGAGATGGCGCCATCTTGATGACGTCATAACCGGAAGTTCATCCCAACTTATGCAATGTTAACATTTGGATTTGTGATCAGTGGGTCATAAGGGTTCAGAAAAATATTGGTTCGGAGGTTTGGGGGGGGGTGCATGTGGGACCCTCCTAGCCCATGGCCTATACATTTTACGCGATTGGGGAACAGGTATGAAACATGTGACCATATGTGACCACTCATTTATGAAAAAATACTGCTAGGGACCATTTACATAATGATCAAAATACGAAGACTCACTCACTATCAGCTGAGCAGGGAGTACCGGGTAGTAGGCCTAGGTACGTACAGTAGCGGTCCGGAGCCGCGTGCTCGTTTGAACTGTTCTCTTCACTATAACAAGTTGTATTAACACTCTCCATGCGTCGTGATGTTTACCGAGTCATTTGTTGGGATTGTCGCTGCTCCATTGCCTTTCCTTTCGCATTTTAGGTGAGTCAGTTGGTTGTTTTGGCGGAAACCTTTTGGTTCAAAACTACGGTAGCCATGTTTTGTTTACTACGGAGAGTGGTGGATGTTGCGCATGCGTTAAGGTTGAACTGCACTCATAGCCGGTCGGGAGGACTTTTAGGATTCCCATAGGCCTAGATATTATTATTTTCTTCGCATGTACAGCGATTTTGACGGAAAGTTTTATTTTTCTAATTCATAAGAAATTATACCGGATATATTAATACCATTTTTACCGATTTTACAGTCACTTGCCCGACTATTCGCTTTAAAATAAAATGTTATAAAAGGTTTTACAAAGTTTCCGATTTGTCTCAGATATTGCGAAACAGTGTCTAGTAAATGTAGTTGATGGAGATAATGAAGGGTTGTGCGAACCTTTTGTATTTGTTTTCTATTAAACAATACGACTTTCATGACGTCAAAATTTTCGAAATACATGTATCGATTTCCTATCACTTAACAGATAGGTACAAAATGTAATAGTGAAAGTGGTAGCCTAAGCTTCACATCATGTTGTTTGTGTTTGCTGTATATATGTAAATAATATTCAGATATAAGATATTGATAACATTACCAGTTATATGTCCCGAATTACCCTGTATCTGTATTAATTACGGATTAATTATGCATAGCGCGGTACCAATAAGTGTTATCTGATCGAGATAATCGCTTTAATGAGCTAAGATATGGGCTATACTGGGAAATCATAACATATCGATTTTTACACTCCTCAATCGCGTGATTCCGAAGGCTTTATCGGCGCGTATCGTCAATCGTGTGTTTCCGTCATTCGCCTCGACCGAAAGGCCGTTTACGACCGGTTCAACCAGTTTTTGATAGTGGACTTTGAGTATTTTGTCAAGACTTTTTTTTAAAATATGAAATCAGATCCGTGACGTACGCCAGCGGTCTCCTTAAGCTAATTAAAATTATCCTTGTAATTCTCCTCCACTACGATGCTCTACGTTCCGAATATATCAACCACACCGAAGATTTCGTAGCCAACACGCTGATTGGCTAACCATAGGGGTCATGTTAATGTGACCTCGAACGGGGAGTTGTTAGAGCTTGTATTGGAGCGTAAGGTAGAGCATCGTAGTGAAACGGACAAGTCTAATTAGATCGACGGCCTCTCCTGTCGTCTGCATCTAGTCTCGTTTGTCATAATAGGTTTCCGTCGTTTATCTCGTTTGTCGGGTACATTTTTGTCAATCAGAACTGAGAAATTTCCTGCAATCGTCGGAAATGATATACATGTATTTCCGAAGAATGCTAGAAATTACCCTGATATGTTGTGATTTACATTTTTGTATTTGCGTCGCCATTTTTGTCCGGTGTGTGTTTCCGCCAACAGTCTTGTTTGTCGTTTATGTATTTCCAGAGTTAGTCTTGTTTTTGTTGTATTTCCGCCGCCAGTCTCGTTTGTCGTTTATTTCCGCCGTCAGTCTCGTTTGTCGAGTATTTTCGCCGTCAGTTTCGGTTGTGGTGTAATTGCGCCGCAAGTTTCGTTTGTCGTGTATATTCGCCGCCGGTTTCGTTTGTCGTGTAATTCCTCCGCCAGTCTCGTTTGTCATGTATTTCCACCGCCAGTCTAGCTCGTTTGTCGCGTATTTTCGCCGCCAGTCTCGTTTTTTGTTTATTTCCGCAGTCAGTTAGACTCGTTTGTCGTGTATTTCCGCAGTCAGTCGATCTCGTTTGTCGTGTAATTCCGCCGTCAGTCTCGTTTGTCGTGTATTTGCACAGTCGATCGCGTTTGTCGTGTTATTCCGCCGTCAGTCTCGTTTGTCGTGTATTTGCACAGTCGATCGCGTTTGTCGTGTATTTCCGCCGCCAGTCTCGTTTGTCGTGTATTTGTGCCGCCAGTCTCGTTTGTCGTGTATTTGTGCAGCCAGTCTCGTTTGTCGTGTATTTGTGCAGCCAGTCTCGTTTATCGTGTATTTGTGCCGCCAGTCTAGCTCGTTGTCGTGTATTTGCACAGTCGATCTCGTTTGTCGTGTATTTGCACAGTCGATCTCGATTGTCGTGTATTTGTGCCGCCAATCCCATTTGTCGTTTATTTCCGCCGCCAGTCTCGTTTGTCGTGTATTTGTGCCGCCAGTCTCGTTTGTCGTGTATTTGTGCCGCCAGTCTAGCTCGTTGTCGTGTATTTGCACAGTCGATCTCGTTTGTCGTGTATTTGCACAGTCGATCTCGTTTGCCGTGTATTTCCACAGCCAGCCTCGTTTGTCGTGTATTCCCGCCGTCAGTCTCGTTTGTCATGTGTATATTTGCCGCCAGTCTCATTTCTCGTGTATTTCCGCCGTCAGTCTCGTTTGTCGTGTATTTCCAGTCAGTCAGTATCGTTTGTCGTGAATTTCCGCCGTCAGTCTCGTTTGTCGTGTATTTCCACAGCCAATCTCATTTGTCGTGTATTTCCACAGCCAATCTCATTTGTCGTGTGTTTCCGCCGCCAGTCTCGTTTGTCGTGTATTTCCGCAGCCAATCTCATTTGTCGTGTATTTCCACAGCCAATCTCATTTGTCGCGTATTTCCACAGCCAATCTCATTTGTCGTGTATTTCCACAGCCAATCTCATTTGTCGTGTATTTCCACAGCCAATCTCATTTGTCGTATATTTCCACAGCCAATCTCATTTGTCGTATATTTCCACAGCCAATCTCATTTGTCGTGTATTTCCGCCGCAAGTCTCGTTTGTTGTGTATTACCGCCGTCGTGCAGTCTCGTTTGTCGTGTATTTCCGTCATATGTCTTAAGATCATCTGTCGTGTATTTCCGCGACAAAACTGATATGGGCAACATGGGCATTACAATCACATGACACAAATCTTACGCGCTATAGTACTTTGCCTGTACTTTGTAAATTAACGCACGTGACTCGTCCCATAAATATTTCACGGACAGTGTATTACTCTGCAATCCTCGACACTTCCCAAAGGACTATCTCCAATTCTTCCCAGAAAGTAGACGTGACCTTTTTACACGTAGTTCTCTACAACCAGCCAGTACAAACTATTATCTCCCCTGAAAAACTCCTCAATGCCTAGGCCGGATAGCCACCACATGTTGGTTTAATCTGGACATTGTCCACTCTTCCTCTGATGGGCGATTTTGGAAAGATATATCGACCGTCCAAGATATTTCAAGTTTGGAAATGGACATGATTGACTGACCTTTAATCATAACAAGAGCGCATGCGCAAATTTTTGTTGCGCGCACCTGCATAAGGTTTAGTTTCGTACACTGCCAAGTTATGAAATAATTATGACACAATATTGGATTGTCTACGTATTCTACAAAAAATGCTTTTGACGAACAGAAAACTGACAATGAGAGTCTGAATTCGGTGGCAAATGAAATATTAACGAGGCGCATTAGACATGCAATGTCTGTTACGGGAGGATCGATGGTGTACTCCTGTCAGACTCTAAAGCTTCAGCACGTATCATCACTGGGGCATATGGAATAATGACATCACTGATATGTTGGTGTAATCACCATTATCAGAGATAGACCCTTTCATAGAATGTATTCTTATACTGTGCATAAGGGCGTATTCTCAAAATCGAAATCCAAGCTAAAAGCAAATATAAAAAGATAAAAATTTAGGTTGATAAAGGGTCACTCTTTGGATAAAATATCGTTAGTGTGTAAACTTAGAGAGTTTCAAGTGCATTACCTGTTCACCTGTACCCAAGTCGTTTTGGTAATTTGGCCAACAAACTCAATGCATGTGTTATCACCATAATTAAATCAGTTTTCATTGTGGGCGGTACAGAGAGCAGTGATGACTTCTTAACCGAATACATGGCTCAAATCTGATATATACCTAATTAAAGGAATGAGAGTGAAGCAGAACGTGCACCTTTTCATGATTTTGATGTCTTCATATATCACGAATGTTGGCCTGCGTAGCAGTGCAAGGGGGGTCTTAACCGTCTTGATGACAATTAAATACCATTTTATCAACCGATGGCAGAATGCGAAACTGACATAACTAATTCCATATTTAAAAACAGCCCTATACAATTATACGATAGTTTAATATACAATCTTACAGACAGAAAAGTTCAGTTAATAGTTTTCAATTTCATTATGGTATAATCTATCTGGCGCTGGTAACACTGGTCGATGATATGAACGATGAAATTATATTGCATGCGGATACATTACTTTTGTGTTACATGTACGTGCGACAATACAACTTTACCACGCGGTAGCACTACATGTCCAATGGCACGCAAATCATAGCGTTGGCAAGGTAAAATTTTGAGCTCGCACGCAATAGTATTTTTTTGATGTATTTTTTTTTTCTCACACATCGTTAATTATGTTTATGATTTTTGGAGAATTTTGGAATTCGAAATTTAAAAGTTCAACTATAGTGCCCGTGTTATACTAAACCTCGGTCCTGAGAAGCTGACCGGGTTCATTAAGGCCGGCTTTATCGCCGTCTGATCAATTATTCATAACAGTTAGCATTAATATTTGATGTGTATGAATGTTATCGCATTGGCGTTAGAATGGAGATCGCTATCTTTTATCAAATTTATCAATAATTAATCATTTTGAACTCATTAAATATTCAGACACTCCGCCTTTTGTTCAGTCTGCCCAAGTCCCAACCATATGGCTTTCTGTCATACTCAAAAGGAGGTGTACATGGAATGGGGGGCGGGGGAGGGGGAGGGGATAGTTACCGGTGCCGGTGCTCATTTGTACACTTATACAATATGCAGTTCCTGACAAAATTTCATTTATTTTTCTATGAAAGCAAGCACCATGGAATTAATAAACCACAACTGAACTGATAGCTATAAAGGAAGAATCATAAGTCATATATATACAGTGGAACCTTAATTTATGCTCAATTATAACTCTCCACATTTTTATTGTATTTTTGTTTTTTAGTTTTACATTTATTCCAAATTCACCAAGAACTTAAATAATATAAGATATTGAAAGGTACATTGTATATCTCTTTTTCAGAACTATTTCAGACCCATTTTAAATACAAAATAATCATTTAATAGTTGATTACTTAAACTGCAAGAAATATTCACAGCTTATGAAGCCTACAAATATATAAAAAAACATTCAGACATTTACGTAAATTTTGTGTAAAATTATGTAAATTTATAGAAATTCTGAAAAAAATATCATTTCTCCGCTTCTATGTTACATTAGTTGAATGTTGTAAATAGGTCTCTCTGTACACCGTATTTTGTAAAGAGACTAAATAGTTTTGATGCAAGCTCTCCATCGGAAGGCATTAATACTGTATTGTGGTCAGTACATCTAGAGAGCCTCACCAAGTAGCGGAGAAACAACAAATGTATATCTACTGATAAACACGGGTAAAATGGAATCAAAATTACGACAACACCAAGCTATGTCTATAATTGACAATTACTTTATTTATTCTGATTCGCAAATAATAGATAACACTTTCTGGAAAACATATACAGGTACAAAGATAAATAGTGAAAAAGTGGAGACGAACAACTAGGCGTACTCGTATATCGAGCTAGATCGATACCATAAAATAACTGCTTATTGTGCTCGGATACATAATTAATCAGAATCTAAATGTTTCATTAGCTTTTTAGTAGAAAATGATTAGAATATCGAGCCGATTTATAACTGGACATGGCGCATGCGCATCGTGAGCGACACGATCCATCCAGGTGACGCGTAATTAAAGGTACGTTTAATTATTTATACGCTATAGCCAAACGCCGATTCCATGACCACACTTTCCGGCTATATGGCACTCTTATATGAAATAGACACAGCTCCGCGTCACAGTTCGCTCGTCGATAGAAGCGATCAAATTAATCTATATGTTAAATATTAGTTTATAAATAATATACATGAATTAAGCAGCTGCTCCCTAAATATCCCACCCCACGACCCAGGTAGATATTGTTCTGATGCCACCTGGGTTCCCTCTATACAGTGTATCGACTCGTATAGACACAAGCGCGCTAGTGACATTAATTATTCATGGTGCGGCGGACGCTTTTCAAATAACCTTCATGGAGTAAAATGATTAAGAATGCAGTGAAACTAATAATTTACTACGGGAAAGGAATTCGTGTGAATTATTTATTAGCATAGAGTTTTAGGCGATAGAAACGTGGCTAGGACTACTACCAGCGTCACCGATACAGCGTGTTCAGTACCAGTCAGACGGTGGGAGAGGTGAGACGGGGTACCCCGACACTCCGGCAAACACAGGCACATATATAAAACTTAAAAAACATATAGCGATGCAGTGACATACAGCCTTGGCTGGGATAAACACAACATTGATTTTGTCACTTAGACTTTGTGTTTTAAACATTTGTGGAGATTTTTTTCTCAAGAAAGTAGCACAGAGCATTGGTTACAAAGTGAAATACTACTTAGCTTGTTGGACGTATGAACTTCTTGGAGAAAAATATTTTACTGTTCTCGGAATTCCATTTGAAGTAAAATGGAGCTACCTGGCGAGCTTCAGATTAATATCAAGCAAGAGCCTTTGGAAGACTTTGGCTGTGAAGAGTTTGGTAAAACTTGTGTAGAACAGTTGTCAAGTTCATCGGACCCTCTCTCGGAAGTTTCCTCGAGACCAGAAAGTGAACGCGGTGATAAAAGGAAAAACTTACACGGTACTGAACTAATTTCATCAACGAAACGAAAACGCTGTGATACTAATGAGGCGAATGACGTAGAATTATTCGCGGAAGATTACGTCACCACAACATCGAAAGGTGATCAGCGCCGTGGCGAGAACAACTCTGTGACGTCAAAGATCTTGGGCAAACTAGGTAAGTTTCAGTGCCTACTTTGTGATGATGCGTTTGACACGGAAAACGAACTTATGACACATCTGTCGCTCGTCCATAAACATGTACCCATCAATCGTCGACAGTCCAGTCGTTTTGCACGACATACCTGTCAAGTTTGTTTCGCGCGTTTCAGAACTTTGAAAGACTTTTTCAACCACACGTCATGTCATAGTTCTCACCCCGGCCTAGCAACAGTTGACAGGGACCTGAGTACCCGCGTATCTAACAGTCTAAGTAAAAACGCACTACAGAACTATTTTCTGAACGCTGCCTCGGGTTTTAACAGCCGGGATCTGATGCAGCCTACGTTTAAATGTGACTGTTGCAGTACAGTTTTTGGGAATCGAGATTCATATGCGATGCATGTGATGATGCGCGTTAAAAATGAGTCATGTAAATTGTTAAATGGTGGCGGGGAACCGTCTGTGGACATGGCCATGTTAAACTCGGGTAACGTCACTATCAACGGCGACCAATCAAAGTCTCCGGGATCAGTGACGTCACCGGAGGAGCAAGGAAGAGTAAAGGCGGATACTAGCCCCCCGGCTGGACTCCATCAGGCCTACTACATCGACGTGACGTCATCAGCCGATAAAGATGAGTATCTGCAGTCTGTCTTGGTAAAAAATAATACAAACGGGAACCAGTCGGAACCGTTCGGAATAGATAATATCCGCGCGGCCATTAAGGAAGGGAGGAAGTGCGTCCTCTGTGAGCAGATTTTTGATGATCAAGATTCTTTAGCTATGCATGTCATGTCGCGTCACTCTGACAGTATGACGTCATCACAGCCTGTGACGAGTTCAGCACAATACAACAAAACACCGTCTCCGCCCACGTCATCCCGCGTGATGAAGTACTTCTCCCCCTATACACACGACAGAATGTTAACTTTACAGACTGAAGTTCTCTACTGTGAACATTGCGGACAGTCTTTTGTTAACCGTGATGCACTTGCAATGCACGTGTTGACGCACATGCAAGATCAGGATATCACTGCCAGTCAATCTACGTCATCAACGGCGGAGGCATTGCGTTTTAATAATCGTATTCATGAGAGCATGTGTAACACAAGATACCCACGTCATCTCGGTGGTTCAGTCAGACCCACACAGGAAACGGAGACCAATGAACCTCTTGATTTAGTCGCTAAGAAAACTCTTAAAGCCGGAAGTGTGTCAAACGGAAACGAAAACAATGGCCCTTCTGATATGAACGTTTCTATTGACCTTCGAATGTCACGTGACGAGGCGAAAACCGATACTCAGGGGATCATAAACAACAGTCAATCTACTAGTGCTTCTGGATATGATAGAAATCCAAAGAATGAAAAAACATCACGTGATCAACAAAACGTTCGCAGCGTCATGGAGAATGGCGTTTATGTGGAATCTGGTGACTTACAGGAATCAGTTTGGACGCGAAGTGCAAGTGTTCCGAGTGTGAGTTGTCAGGAACTATCGGGGACTAGTGAGAGGGCAGCATCAACCGGATGTCTACCTTCAGCCACTCAGATGGCCAGAATCCCGGCTAATTTTGTTTTTACCGCGCAGGGAAATTATAAATCAAGGGAGACTACTCCAGAGAAAAACTCGTCAAACGAGGAACACAGCAAAGTAAGCGAAACTTTAAAGCAAAATACAACAAACATTAAAAGAGAAAAGTCGATGCACGGAAAGAATAGCTTGGAAGGATTACTCGGATTCAAATCCCCGGAAGTTGTAGCGTCGACCTCACAACTTGTAGGCTGCCCTTATATGGCTTCTGATGGAAAGGAACCAAATATCATGGCGACTTTAATGAAGAACAAAGACTCGCACATGTGTAAATATTGTGAAATCATATTCCCAAATAGGACGCTGTATTACCTACATATGGGCTTACACAATGTCAACACCCCGTGGCAGTGCAACATGTGCGGTAAGGTGTGTGGGAACGTGCACGACTTTAACGCGCACATAATCCATCTATAAATAGAAAGAATGGAAGTGACCATGTAGGTTGCTGATAACTTGCTCAATCGATCATTTCATACAGTGCATTATTTTACTTTTTTCGTTTCGTACATAGTGTGCGTGACATGTTTTTACTAACAAATGTGCATTTGTACACAAGGAACTGTGATTTTGTAATTTTGAATGATAATTCATTTCCGCTTAATTGGGATCACTACACCAGATATCTTACCACGTGACATTTACAAGAAAATGTCAGACAAATGTGACTTTATTGAATAAAATCATTCTATCGAAGTTGGGTTGTATCGAGATGTTTCATTGGATATCGCGTGTGTTCCTGTTACGTTATCTCTGATTGGCTAATTAGCGATGTACTGGATAAGCGGTATATAAAGTGGATATTTAGCTCCCCGGGGATCTGTAATACCGACACATGTGTTGCATAACCTGGCGCACTTCATTGTTTATTTAACATTTGATCCTCAAACTGACACAATCCGATCGATAAGAGCAGTCGATATATTGATTTCTCAATAAACTGACACATATCAGATTAAAAATTTAAACCTTGAACGATCTGTTATTTCACCTTTATTGTCTAATTAATGTTTCATTTAAATCTAATCTGACCTTTCGACCTTACCTTCTGACCTCCAATGAGGGTAAACGACATTACTAGTAATATCATGATACTCTACACACTGATTTATTATTAGTGTAACTTTATTACAAGACAAATGGCCATACAATTTAAATTCCAAGCCTGAAATCGATACTAAAATTAATTGATTAAACATATCATAGTTCCCGTTACAATAGATGCAGTTACGATATTAAAATTTACAAAGAGGCGCTCATGATCAATGTATGTGTTGTGTTGTACAAAGAGGTGTTCGCAATCAATGTATGTGTTGTGTTGTACAAAGAGATACTCACGATCAATGTATGTGTTGTGTTGTACAAAGAGAGGCTTATGATCAATGTATGTGTTGTAT
The DNA here is from genome assembly GCA_004382745.1 of Argopecten irradians irradians. Classification (NCBI taxonomy): domain Eukaryota; kingdom Metazoa; phylum Mollusca; class Bivalvia; order Pectinida; family Pectinidae; genus Argopecten; species Argopecten irradians. Next base: position 2,066,809 of record SAYR01062279.1, on the reverse strand, counting down.
GTTGTACAAAGAGACGATCATGATCAATGTATGTGTTTTGTATTGTACAAAGAGATACTCAAGATCAATGTATGTGTTGTGTTGTACAAAGAGATACTCATGATCAATGTATGTGTTGTGTGTTGTACAAAGAGATACTCACGATCAATGTATGTGTTGTGTGTTGTACAAAGAGATACTCATGATCAATGTATGTGTTGTGTGTTGTACAAAGAGATGTTCACGATCAATGTATGTGTTGTGTTGTACAAAGAGATACTCACGATCAATGTATGTATGTGTTGTACAAAGAGAGGGTCATGATCAATGTATGTGTTGTGTGTTGTACAAAGAGATACTCACGATCAATGTATGTGTTGTGTGTTGTACAAAGAGATACTCATGATCAATGTATGTGTTGTGTGTTGTACAACGAGATACACTCACGATCAATGTATGTGTTGTGTTGTACAAAGAGATACTCCTGATCAATGTATGTGTTGTGTTGTACAAAGAGATACTCATGATCAATGTATGTGTTGTGTTGTACAAAGAGATGTTCATGATCAAGGTATGTGTTGTGTGTTGTGCAAAGAGACGATCATGATCAATGTATGTGTTGTGTGTTGTACAAAGAGATGCTCATGATCAATGTATGTGTTGTGTGTTGTACAAAGAGATACTCACGATCAATGTATGTATTGTGTGTTGTAAAAAGAGATACTCATGATCAATGTATGTGTTGTTGTGTGTTGTACAAAGAGATACTCACGATCAATGTATGTGTTGTTGTGTGTTGTACAAAGAGATACACTCACGATCAATGTATGTGTTGTACAAAGAGATACTCATGATCAATGTATGTGTTGTGTTGTACAAACAGATACACTCACGATCAATGTATGTGTTGTGTTGTACAAAGAGATACACTCACGATCAATGTATGTGTTGTACAAAGAGATACTCATGATCAATGTATGTGTTGTGTTGTACAAAGAGATACTCGTGATCAATGTATGTGTTGTGTGTTGTACAAAGAGATACCCTCACGATCAATGTATGTGTTGTGTGTTGTACAAAGAGAGGCTCATGATCAATGTATGTGTTGTACAAAGAGATGTTCATGATCAATGTATGTGATGTGTGTTGTACAAAGAGATACTCGTGATCAATGTATGTGTTGTGTGTTGTACAAAGAGAGGCTCATGATCAATGTATGTGTTGTGTGTTGTACAAAGAGATACTCATGATCAATGTATGTGTTGTGTGTTGTACAAAGAGATACTCATGATCAATGTATGTGTTGTGTGTTGTACAAAGAGATACTCACGATCAATGTATGTGTTGTGCGTTGTACAAAGAGATGCTCATGATCAATGTATGTGTTGTGTGTTGTACAAAGAGATGCTCATGATAAATGTATGTGTTGTTGTGTGTTGTACAAAGAGATACTAATGATCAATGTATGTATTGTGTGTTGTAAAAAGAGATACTCATGATCAATGTATGTGTTGTGTTGAACAAAGAGATACTAATGATCAATGTATGTGTTGTGTGTTGTACAAAGAGATACTCATGATCAATGTATGTGTTGTGTGCTGTACAAAGAGATACTCACGATCAATGTATGTGTTGTGTGTTGTACAAAGAGATACTCACGATAAATGTATGTGTTGTGTTGTACAAAGAGATACTCACGATCAATGTATGTGTTGTGTGTTGTACAAAGAGATACTCACGATCAATGTATGTGTTGCGTGTTGTAAAAAGAGATACTCACTATCAATGTATGTTTTGTGTGTTGTACAAAGAGATGTTCACGATCAATGTATGTTTTGTGTGTTGTACAAAGAGATACTCACGATCAATGTATGTGTTGCGTGTTGTAAAAAGAGATACTCACTATCAATGTATGTTTTGTGTGTTGTACAAAAAGATGTTCACGATCAATGTATGTTTTGTGTGTTGTACAAAGAGATACTCACGATCAACGTATGTGTTGTATGTTGTACAAAGAGATGTTCACGATCAATGTATGTGTTGTGCTGTACAAAGAGATGTTCACGATTAATGTATGTGTTGTGTGCTGTACAAAGAGATACTCACGATCAATGTATGTGTTGTGTGTTGTACAAAGAGATACTCACGATCAATGTATGTGTTGTGTTGTGCAAAGAGATGCTCATGATCAATGTATGTGTTGTATGTTGTACAAAGAGAGGGTCATGATCAATGTATGTGTTGTGTTGTACAAAGAGAGGCTCATGATCAATGGATGTACTGTGTTTGGCAGACTTGATAAATACGAGTCCAAGTAGATTAATTCAGCACTTTGGTACAGATTGTTACTATTGTAATGTTCTATAAATTTGTCCCATTTATTTTTTATTCTGCCTCCGCAAACTTTCAAAACAAATGATATCCGTCAAAGATGACTCTCTGACTGAGACACTAGAAAGTGTTGAATTGAAACTCGAACATTGACAAAAAGAATCCTTTTATCATATCCACAATATCTGCGGAACAGTATAACCCGAGTGTCCTTTGACCCTAGCACTCGACCTAATAACTAAAGAGGCCCAGAGGGCCTGTATCGCTCACCTGTTTTTAGCAATTATCACAAAGACTCTTACAATTAGAAAAATTAGCAAAATTGACTCCAAAATTTGTTTAATTTTGAATCACAACCATATAATGATGCTATAGATACCATAAAAATATGCTATCCAATGCATAGGTTCAGAGAGGAAGTAATTTATATGAAAATAGTAGCCTAATTGACCTTTTTGGCCTCGCATCTAGGGCCCCGGGGGTCAGCCCTATCGTTTGTACAATTTAAATCTCCACTCAATAAAGATGCTACCATTGCATTATGAGTGCTCTTCCCTGCAAAATTGCAGAGAAGAAGTCGTTTATATGATAACAGCCAAATTGATTCCTTTTGACCCCGCCACTCAGCCCCCGGGGGTCAGTCCTATCATTTGTACAATTTTGAATCTCCACCCTATAAGGATGCTACCATTGCATTATGGGTGCTATCCCATGCTTAGTTGCAGAGAAGAAGTCATTTATATGAAAATAGCCAAATTGAGCCCTTTTGACCCCGCCCTTCAGGCCCCCAGGGGGTCAGCCTCAGCATTTGTACAGTTTTAAATCCCCAACCTATAACGATGCTACCATTGCATTATGAGTGTTATCCAATGCTGAGTGTTATCCAATACTTAGTTTCAGAGAAGAAGTCGTTTATATGGAAATGGCCAAATTGACCCCTTTTGGCCCCGCACCTCAGGCCTCTGGGGGTCAGCCCCATCAGTTATTCAATTTTCAGTAAGTAGCCCATAAGGATGCTACCAGTCAAATTGTGTTGAAATCCGACCAGCGGTTATGGAGAAGAAGTCGATTGTTGACGGACGACGGACGCCGGTGTAACGTTGAAAATGGACCCCGTTGAAAACTGACTTCGGGTCATTTTTCAACGTTGAAAAATGACCCCAAAAACCGTTGAAAACTGAACATTAAGTGCACTTTTCAAACCGACCCGTTGAAAATGGACCCCTTTGAAAGGTGACCCCCATAAGAACTCGTTTTTTTCTTAATTACGTAACCCAACTTTCTCGATGACTGGCATCAGTCGACTATCTATCTATCTTACTTTGGAAAAAACCAATGCCAAAATGCCAGGTCGTTATTTTTATCAAAAGCCAAGATTAATTTTTTTGTACAATTTTTATCGATTTTTTACGATATAATGAAGAAAATAAGTGCAGAAATAAGCAAAACGTTGTCGGACAAATCAATTAGTTTGGTTTGGTTTATTTTTGCTTTTTGCAGTCAGGGTCATTTCAGGACGTGCAAGTTCAGGAGGTAGTGGAAAGCCAGAGTACCTAGAGAAAAACCACACCACACAACACACCACACAACACACCACACAACATACCACACCACACCACACCACAAAACACAACACACAACAACACCACAACACACAACAACATCATACGACAACACAACACATCAACACACAACACAACAACACCAAACAACACCACAACACACAACACAACAACACCAAACAACACCACAACAAAACATCACAACACCATACAACACACGCAACAACCACACAACACCATACAACACAACACCACACAACACAACAACGCAAAATACGATAACACTACACCACACAGCCACACAACATCGCACAATACAACAACACACCAAAAACACACAACAACACACAAAATAAATTAAATGATGTATTTGTTACGATGATAACAATACAAAATTTCAATTCAAATCGAGGTGATTACGTAATTTAAATACTAGCACATACTGTTACACTTATATTAGGAATGGCGAAAACAGAATTCGAGAATGTTTGTGCAACAGCTATATATGTGTATGTACTAAGGTCATTTTTCAACAGACGGTCCGTTGAGAATTTGCCAAGGTCATTTTTCAACAGACCCGCCGTTTAGAATTGACCCTAGACGCTGTCAATTTTCAAAGGCATGTTCAATTTTCAACGGCATTCGGGGTCCGTTTTCAACGTTGAAAAATGACCCGAGGTCAGTTTTCAACGGAGGTCCATATTCAACGTTACATCGAACGACGGACGACGGACCTAATCCCATAAGCTCACCTCGGTCCTTCGGACCAGGTGAGCTAACAAGTGTCCAATAGCTTTTGATTTGAGAAATTCGTATCCCACGCTTCAGTTACCATAGCAACATGTATAGTTGTGATGGACAACAACTCCCCATGTACATAGTGTTGATGTAACGAGATTTTCATCCCTTTGTAGCATATGTTGTCTTTTTGAATGATGACATATTTTCACATTCAAATTCTTTTATTACTCTTAGCTTTACATTGGAAATATTCCGTTATTATAAAGTTAAACCTGAATATTTACTATGTTCTATCAGAAACATATAGGACAAAGAAGTAATTCTAACTGCGGACAAAAGATTGTCGAATTTTCGAGGCGATCTGGCCCTTTTTGGATCCGGTGTTATATGGAAAACAACTGTTGATTTTACTTCCTTGACCCTTATCAGAATCTTACATACACTATATGTTTGTGGTTCTATTATCGCTATCTATTTTTCGTTAAAGTACATATATAGGTCCCTCGTCAATAATTAGTATTTATAATGAATACACTGGTCAGAACTAATTAACATGTCCAATTAACATCAATCAGTCACGAGACCTGAATGCCAGTGATAACGAGATGATGAAGAGATTCCTGACCACATACATCGATGGGTCGGGAACGTCCTAAACGGGTTTTGTGATAAATTATTGATACTGAATCGACAAAACAGTTAGTCATCAATTAAAGGAATATGTGACTACACAAATGACAATTGTATTTATAAGCCGAGTTAATGATTTATCAGAACTTGTACAAACAGCTTTAGACACGTTATATTCCCAGAGTTTAGGAAAGAAACATCAGAAACAATCTTGAAATGCCAGGGAACGGATTTTATTATTGACTAAACAGACTAAATTCGACAGAGTGGAAAATTGTCAATGCAGACAGAAATTCCAGGGAACGTATTTTATTATTGGCTAAATAGACCGAACTCAACAGTCCGTAAAATTCGCAATCCGAACAGTTTGGGATGAGGACGTCCGGATTACCACTAATATATACCAAACAAAAAGTATGAATTTTAACGATACGGCGCGAAGTTAAACATTTATATAATTCTATTGGATATACTGAATGTCAATACATCAGCTAATCAGTAAGCTGGTACATATATACAGTATTTTATGTTTCTGTTTGCTGTACATTATCAATTATTGAGGATTAATTGATCGAATCACGTGATCAGTTAGAGACGTAGCTATACCCTTGGATACCGTAGTGCCATCTAATGGGAAAACCCTCATCAATAATTGACAGTCTAAACGTTTTTCTACGATAATACATTCCCGGACTTAACATTGGTTCATATTAACACAACACATGATTGAAGACACACACAGGGGTACACACATACACAGAGAGGTACACACACACAGAGGAGTACATACATACACATGAGTACACACCCCAACAGAGCGGTACACAAGTTTATATATATGTGTTCCATATCATATATATCTGTTTAATGATAAAAACACACTATTTATTTTTTTCAAAATAAATTATATTGTTGAAGTAAAATAACTGAGTGAATTTGAGACCAGAATTTTGGTCCTGTTCTTGCTGCAACGTTTTCTTATTAACATTTCATAATTGCATAATGAGAAGATATTGACTACAATTTGCAGTAAGATTAGGATATTGCTTTACACGTTACGTAACTTAGTATCTTCTATTGATACTGACCGGAAAAATCTTCATCCTGAGGGAGTCGTCACTAAAAAGAGAAACCAAAATTCGAAAGGAATGTTGAATCTGGATTTTAGTATCACGAAGTCAACGAGAAGATCGTTATAACGTGTAACCTCGGGGTAGCCTGTACATACTTAGGATTTTAGATAAGAAGTTCTGTTAGGAACTCACTGAACCTTTACTTATAATTAGTGTCACAGGGACCTGGCACGAAAATTTTTAACCAATAGTACACGTATATATATATTATAGTATCTATAATATATATATGTATACTATTGGTTAAAATTTTTCGTGCCAGTTCCCTGTGATTAGTGTCAAAATATCAGTAACGAAGCGATCGCAAGTGGAATATGACAAATAATGTTTTAAAGTGAACAGTCGGGCAAGGAAGGCTAAAGTCGGTAAAAATGGTGTGAATGTATCCAGTATAATTTCTTATGCAATGGAAAAATAAAATCTCTCGTCAAAATCTGTCTGCGTACGAAGAAATTAATTTTAAGTATGGAAATTCTAAAACGTCCTCCCGGCTCACTATGTCCGTGGTTACATTTCCACGCAGCCTCGCTTTCAATGATTTCAACTTTTCTTTACTTTAATGGTCAGAACTGGGAAACTAAGCAGAACTTGACCGTCGTATTAATATGTGAGAACTTTTGGAAGACCAATGAACGCATTTAAACTGGTTTTCTTTGCCCGTCTATTCACTTTAATGTATCAGTAATAGATCGCATGACGAATTTATTTTTTTAATTCCAAAAGTATTCGGGAGTGTAGGGGTATCATCCCTGTGGCATGGACCTTGCTATTGGAAACTTACAGGGGTACCCATATATACAGGGGTACACATATACACAGGGGTACACATGCACAGGGGTACACACATACACAGAGGTACACATACTAAACACACAGGAGTACACATATAAACAGGGGTACACACATACACAGAGGTACACATACTAAACACACATATACTTAAGGATGCATGTTACTTCACTGTGAATAATATACTTCCGGATGCATGTTACCTCACTGTGACCAATATACTTAATGATGCATGTTACTTCACTGTGACTAATATACTTAATGAGGTATCATGCATCCGTAAGTCTATAAGTCACAGTGAGGTATCATGCATCCGTATGTATATTAGTCACAGTGAGGTAACATGCATCCTTAAGTATATTAGTCACCGTGAGGTAACATGCATCCGTAAGTCTATAAGTCACAGTGAGGTATCATGCATCCGTAAGTCTATAAGTCACAGTGAGGTATCATGCACCCTTAAATATATTAGTCACAGTAAGGAAGCATACATCCGTAAGTACATTAATCACAGTGAGGTAACATGCATCCTTAAGTTTTGCCACGGTCTTTTAACGGATTACGTGGTGGATCGTGAATAAAGGGGTGTTCACGAAGTTAAAGGTACACTACGGCTTTAGCACGGTCTATCAAGGATACCAAGTGTAGTTACGTTCTATCTAGGCCTGTTACGATCTGATCAGGTTTGCTGCGTTTTGCACGTTTTGATCTAATCGGGCTTTTCTTTGGAGCAAATGAAAAAAGTATTTAAAGCCTAAAATTTCAATTAATACACATTTTGTTTTGTATCAAAATGTGTTAAAAGAAAATAAAATAAAAACTACATTTGGTATAAACATATAATTATTATATATTTAATGTATGGTAAAGCAGCTAAGTAACACATGAGGCAGCAGATATGCAACTGCTAAACAGGTACTATTCCAGAACTCCCCATTGAATTGGCAATGCCATCCTACTGCTCGAGCCTTCTTCAATGAGATCATTGAACAAATTAACCCAGACATCGAGATATAAGAAACAATGTACTATTCTTCAATCTGACCTAGACTAAAGCTACTATCTACTATTGTTTGAGGATTGGAGAAAAAACAACCCCTGACATGTTTTCAGGCCACCGTGGACAAAACGTGGTGACCGCGAGACAACGTGAGACAACGCAGAAGGACGTGATAGACACACGTGAGCGGTCGTGATTACCGTGGATGCCGTGCCAAATTTTTAAACTGTCAAAAAAATTGCCACGGCAGTCACGGAACAGATGATGAACACCGCCGGACGTAATAAAACGGGATTGACGTAACAAAACGTAACAGCGCGTACGAGGCCGTAACATAACTTTCAGACGGTCCGTGGTGGAACGGGCAGTAAGCACGTTCCCCAGAATCTCACGGTGTTTTCAATTTTTGGTATGTTCTGTTGCGTTTTTCCACGGTTGATGCAGATTGGCTGCACGTTTTGTGCCGTTTCGTCCAGGTTTGTCAAGGTTTTGACGGCAAGCCAAGGTGGATGATAACTGTTTTGATGCGTTCTGTCAAGGTACATCACGGCTTGTAGCGTTGAAAGCTCGACGTGATACGGCGTGTTGCGTCTTATTACGGTCTTACGTTGCAAGCAATATATGATGGAGTATCATTGCCCGGCCTGGTACATATTTGCTACATCATTGAATTATTTGTATTAATAAATAGAAATAGTCATTATCAAACACACTTAAACCATCAAATTATACCAAAGCTATTTTTGCAAAAGGCAGTAAAGTGAGAACCATTACAGAAATAAATATTTGCGTAGAAACACTTGGCTATAATTATTAACTTACATAATATATACTAATAATAATAATAAAAATACTGTTAGAGGTATCTTCATAATTCCAGCTGTTCCGAAATCAGAATGATTTTTTTTAGTGTTCCAGCAAAATTAATGTATTCTATTTTTCTTACTTTTTGAGAAAATCAATTTTTTATGTCCCTTTTCCCCCGATGCAAAAATTCACTTGGAAGGTCTTAATCACTACGGTGTTGATTCCGGTTGAAAACAAGCGTTCTGACACCCTTCGAATTTGCGAATTCAAACTCAACAAAAGTAGCGGAACAATATCAATAAACCAGATATTTTCAGCACTAATATCGAGATTAATCAGGCATAGAACTCGATACCAGGTAACACGAATTTCTTGTAACAGTTGCGATAGGAAAATATTGCGATGTGAGTAAATAAACGTTTCTTTATTCTGATTACCATTTCTAAATTTGACGATTTGATCCCAAACATTCCAATGACGTCACTCTTTAGTCCTCTATGAGCCCGGGTCGGACTCGACCTTGCAAGCTGGCGTTTTGAAGGAATAAACATTCATTTGTGGTATTATGGTGGCAATTTGCACTCATATACAGCATAACATAGTTTAAAATAATAGTGTAAGTTTATCTTGAAACATGTCATTATTTGAACGTCACTTTGACAAAAAGAAAAAGAAACAGTAGGCCTAGGCTACAATGTACGTAAATCTTACAGCGTTTGTGGATACAATACTTCGTTTAGTAGATGAAATTCATGAAATATTGCACAAAAACATCATTAACATGCTTCTGAATCATATGATTAATGATTTGAATTGAATATGTTTGACATTGTGTGTAAAAATTCTATTTTGGTCTTTCGCCGTCGAAAACCGATAAAACTGCGGTGTACTGGGTTGCGAGCAGCTATCGTGATTTTCGTGTTCTTTTTTTCTTATTCATTAAAAAAGAAGCGATCTTTGAAGACTTAAACATTCACATGAACTGTCTTAGTCCAAAAAGTTTCGGCAATAGCATCCATTTTTTTATATTTGAGTTGAATGCATCAAATCGGATCTGTTCCCGACATCGACTGTATAGCCCTACCTGCAGTTATCGTAATTTTTCATGCAACTTAGTAGAATTTTACGATGCATATGTAGTAGGCTCGATCGAAATATTTCATCTAAAAAAGATAATATTGTACAATTTCTCACTGCATACAACTCTGATATTCCATGGTAACGTTATAAAATAAAAACTATCGTTTTCTCCGTATCAACGTAAAACGAGCCTGTGCTTCGTCACCGCGAAATCTAACTCATTCCTCTCAGTGGTGTCTTCACCGACGTTCGAGCATTTCGGAAAGAGATTATAGTAAGCCAGGTATATCAAAGAACAACAAAAAACTCTGTGATTTGTGATAAAAGTGTTATTATCATTTTTTCCCCACTTTTCTTCAGGTTGAAACAGCAGTTACACGCACATTACAAAAGTGTTTTCTCTATTATGAAATACAATATCATACATCATCAAATATTTGCTATTAAAGATAGGTGATTAAAATAACAATGTTACAGTGTATCTGCTTCTTATAAAAAAATCACTGTATATAAAAAAACAGAAATCTGGCTTAGTTTTAACGTACAGATCTTCTGATCTTTTGATTCTCACCACAGGCGGCAATTTTTTTTAATATAACATGCAAACATGCCTATTCAAACTATTCACAAAATCTGGTGATGGTTACATGTACATGTAGCTATTACTACAAAATAAATAATTATATATCTGAGGATTTACTCGCCCTTGGATTCGCAAGGTCCATTATGATCATTTAAAGCATTTGTTTTTATGGGAAGCAAATATGTTTCTAAATGTAACCAGTTAGCCTGAATTCTAAGTCAATTTAGATCTGATAGACGTCTGTAGATGTGTTGTTGCTGATGATTTCAATTAGTGCCGACTTAGCAGCCGGCACGTCATCAACTAAATAGGTGATAGTTCATACACATATGTCGTAATACGACAAAAACAAAATGTGGTTCATACGCTAGATTCAAAAAAATAAACATTTGTCTCAGTTTTTGTCACACTTGTGATATTAAATTATACATAAAATTGCTTTAAAATGTAAACATAACGCCCACTTACAGCTGCAGCGATTCGTAGACCGCCATCTTGGACCCGGAAATACTTTTTGACCGGATAACGCAAAAGATTTTCTGATGTTTGTTGCCTACTGTGTACTGTGGATCACATTATTATTAGGCCTAGCACTGTTAGCTTTACATGTCTCTAGTCCTCGGAAATATCAACTCAAGAAGCGTTTACTAGTAACAGCACCCGTTAAAAAGTATGAAAAAAATATCTATGAACAGAAAAAAGCAAAGGTAGATCTAGTCTACACTTTTTATGAAACTTACAATGTAGTTAGAAAAAAATGAATATAAAAAAAATAGGTAAAATAAATAATTAACTTACATAATATATACTAATAATAATAAAAATACCGTTAGAGGTATCTTCATAATTCCAGCTGTTCCGAAATCAGAATGATTTTTTTTAGTGTTCCAGCAAAATTAATGTATTCTATTTTTCTTACTTTTTGAGAAAATCAACTTTTTATGTCCCTGTTCCCCCGATGCAAAAATTCACTTGGAAGGTCTTAATCACTACGGTGTTGATTCCGGTTGAAAACAAGCGTTCTGACACCCTTCGAATTTGCGAATTCAAACTCAACAAAAGTAGCGGAACAATATCAATAAACCAGATATTTTCAGCACTAATATCGAGATTAATCAGGCATAGAACTCGATCCACCGGTAACACGAATTTCTTGTAACAGTTGCGATAGGAAAATATTGCGATGTGAGTAAATAAATTTTCTTTATTCTGATTACCATTTCTAAATTTGACGATTTGATCCCAAACATTTCCAATGACGTCACTCTTTAGTCCTCTATGAGCCCGGGTCGGACTCGACCCTGCAAGCTGGCGTTTTGAAGGAATAAACATTCATTTGTGGTATTATGGTGGCAATTTGCACTCATATACAGCATAACATAGTTTAAAATAATAGTGTAAGTTTATCTTGAAACATGTCATTATTTGAACGTCACTTTGACAAAAAGAAAAAGAAAACAGTAGGCCTAGGCTACAATGTACGTAAATCTTACAGCGTTTGTGGATACAATACTTCGTTTAGTAGATGAAATTCATGAAATATTGCACAAAAACATCATTAACATGCTTCTGAATCATATGATTAATGATTTGAATTGAATATGTTTGACATTTGTGTGTAAAAATTCTATTTTGGTCTTTCGCCGTCGAAAACCGATGAAACTGCGGTGTACTGGGTTGCGAGCAGCTATCGTGATTTTCGTGTTCTCTTTTTTCTTATTCATTAAAAAAGAAGCGATCTTTGAAGACTTAAAAAATTCACATGAACTGTCTTAGTCCAAAAAGTTTCGGCAATAGCATCCATTTTTTTATATTTGAGTTGAATGCATCAAATCGGATCTGTTCCCGACATCGACTGTTACAGCCTACCTGCAGTTATCGTAATTTTTCATGCAACTTAGTAGAATTTTACGATGCATATGTAGTAGGCTCGATCGAAATATTTCATCTAATATTGTACAATTTCTCACTGCATACAAATCTGATATTCCATGGTAACGTTATAAAATAAAAACTATCGTTTTCTCCGTATCAACGTAAAACGAGCCTTTATCCTGCAACTGTCCCACATACTGACCGATAACTACTGCCGGATAAACTTGTGCTTTATCCGTCAATACGATATGCTTTATCCGTCAATACGATCACGTGAATTTGTTCCATATCTGACGGCACTTTTTCTAACTTGACCCAGAACTTGAACCTTCTGGTGAATGAAACGTCATTCAGTCCCGCTAAAACGTGACGTCACATTCACCGAAATGACGTCATTTTTACGATGTCGAAAATCTCGTATGGCGGTGCCGTCTTTTTCTTGGCTCATGACAAAGGTATGTATTGTTAAGTAATTCTTTAATGGGTATTTATTGTTATTTGAGTATTTTCATTTCCTTTCAGTGATATTCACACTGAATAGAATTACGGTGACTGTTTGTGAATGCGCTTATTTTATTCCCACGGCAGTAAAAAGGAGTGCACTCTCATTCGGTTAAGTGAATGAATCTTTACCTCCGCATCAAAGAAGCTTCTCGCTTCGAGCGAAACAAAGTAAGGAACTGTCAATATGCTTTCGTTTTGAATGCCATAATGGTTGCAGGATAAACAGAATACACGGTTAGTATTTTACAATACAAGTTTTATTTTGGTGCTCGACACGGAAAGCCGAGATGACTCGGCAAATCCTCGTCATCTCGGCTTTCCTTAGTCTCGCACCAAAATAAACCTTGTATTGTAAGATACTAACCGTGTATCTAACTCATTACTCTCAGTGGTGTCTTCACCGACGTTCGAGCATTTCGGAAAGAGATTATAGTAAGCCAGGTATATCAAAGAACAACAAAAAACTTTATGATTTGGGATAAAAGTGTTATTATCATTTTTTTCACTTTTCTTCAGGTTGAAACAGCAGTTACACGCACATTACAAAAGTGTTTTCTCTATTAGGAAATACAATATCATACATCATCAAATACTTGCTATTAAAGATAGGTGATTAAAATAACAATGTTATCTGCTTCTTATAAAAAAATCACTGTATATAAAAAACAGAAATCTGGCTTAGTTTTAACGTACAAATCTTCTGATCTTTTGATTCTCACCTCAGGCGGCAATTTTTTTTAATATAACATGCAAACATGCCTATTCAAACTATTCACAAAATCTGGTGAGGGCTACATAAATAATTATATATCTGAGGATTTACATCGGATACACGGTCAGTATCTTACAGTAGGCCAAGGACGTATCCTTGGATAGGCCTGTTAGTTTTATTTTGGTGTCGACACGGAAAGACGAGATGACACCTGTCTCCTGGACATTAAAACAAGTCATTTATTTCATCTAGGCAAATAATAATTTGAAAATTCCATATA